>JAPYZS010000525.1:0-46438 GCA_030522925.1 Trissolcus japonicus
AACTCTGATTTATCTTATTTGGTAGTCTATTTGAATCTAAATTGCATCGGTGCATAATCCCATAAATATTGTTTCTTTTTTTTTTTTTTTTTTTTAATTTTCTTTTTTTTTAATTTAAAATACCAAAAATTTTAAAATAAAAAACAAAAAAAATAAAAAATAAAAAAAATTTAAAAAAAAAAAAAAAAACAAAAAAAAAAAAAAAAAAAAAAAAAAAAAAAAGAAACAATATTTATGGGATTATGCACCGATGCAATTTAGATTCAAATAGACTACCAAATAAGATAAATCAGAGTTGATTGTCTCTAAGTCTGCAGTAAATATATTCAAGTTGCAATATAATTTTCCTGATGGATCTGAGGACAAGCTATTGATTTCTAAACAAGCAATATATATTTAGAGTGCTTTATCGAGCATGAAACAAGAAGCATTAGACATTAATCAATTGATCTGGACGGTAACTTTGTAACGTCACATTAACGTATTCTACGTTTGTCTTACCGTGGTTACATCGGCGTCGAATGGTAAATCATTCATAAGATGTTTCTGATCGTCGTGAAAGCATTGTGGCCGGGCATTTGAATAACAATGCATTACGCTCAAATTGGATAGATCGATTTGAGGGGCGTAACCCATTCTTATTTAAATCGCTGAACTTTTCTTTGAATTGCGGTGTTTACCCAACACGCATTCATCCGAACCAACCACTGCACCTAGCAAATAAGTTATGGACAATTTGTTTGGCTAGTCCATGGCTAGACCGCAGACGCAAACTAATCTCCCAAGCATCTTTATGCAAAACACACTCTCTTCCAGCTTCCACAAACTTTTCTATTTAAATTCTAGGCCGAAAATTCTTCTATCGCGGTATAACAAATTTATAAGATTTAATCCTCTCTAGTGCCGGCCGGCGCTTGCTTTGTAATTTTTTTTTGTACCTTTTTTTATTTTTTTTGTTTCTAGTGAAGAAGAGTCCTCGAGATCAAACTTTATTAGCATCGAAAGCGTGTGCCCTAGTATCCCTTAAGCAGTGTCGAATAAAAGGTCTAGACATTGTAGAACTATTTTGCAATAGCTGCATCCAAATCAGTTCCTTATACAACACTCTTCTATAAAATGATAGTGGTAGCTGAGACAGAGATCTCTTTGTGTAAAAATGAATACAAATTAACCAGGCTCTTTGTCGGCCCTGCATATTAGTTTATGCGCACGTGCAAATTAGTCCTTTCCGTCTCATCGGCGGCTAACTAAAAAAAAGGTATTTTATCAAATCTTTCAATTTGTGATTTTTTTTCTCTCGTCCCGCGCGTATAACATCCTTTTCATGGACCCTTTGCGCCAAAATGTCTTGAATCCCCTATTCAAATTACGTAACGTCATTTTGAGTCCCCTTGCAGAGTCACAATGGTTCATGAATTTTAATTTTTCTAACAAAGAGTCGTTCTTTTATCTTCGATTTGAATATCGAAACGATATTGATAGATTGAGCGTTACGCCGAAAATTTTCAAAAAGGGTTTGATTCGAGAGAAAATGCATAATGAGAGCGCGCGAATGTCCCTTAAGTGTGTAACAAAATCACATGACTTGACGAAATAAAAAAAATAAAAAACGAAGGTGCGCAACCAGGCCTGTTGACGTTTATTGTGCCTATAAACGGTCGTCCGCGCGAATATCCCATTAACATTTTTCGTACGGCTTTTCCCTTCCTTTATGGCCGAAGTTTATTAGTGCAAGTCACCAAGGGAACTCGCGATACGCCGAAATCTCGACCTCGGTGTAAAAAAAAAAGCAAGGTCTCATGTTTCCTGATGTGCTTCAATGATAGTTTTCGACTCTTCTCCGCTTGATTGATAGATTATAAAAGGGTTGCAAGATTCCGACGATGGGGTTAGTCCACCGACAATGAATAGTCATGGGAATCTGGATATATGACTCGATGCAACTTTTTAACGTATGTTATTCAAAATGTAAAACACTATTGACGACGCTTCAGAAGTAATTCCATTCAAATGGTGGCGTAATATATTGAGATGAATTTTGATTCCGTAAGGTTAAGGTGGAACCGAAAATTTGATTGTCATCTCATTCCTTAATAAAAATGGCTGGGTGCATCACGTTTGTCATGGTAATTCAGATTATTGCTCCAACTGATTTTAAGGGATCGCTGGATTTAATGGGTATGCAATTTTAAAAGCACCTAAATCTTTCAAATATGAATTCAAATTTGCAACGCCAATGAAATTATTATCTTTTTTTGTTCCATCATCATCACCCACTTTTTAATATCCCCACACGACGCGTAGGATTGCGAGAGAATTTTCAATCGAAGTACAAACACCTTATTAAATGCGAGGAGCAGGTTTTCAAAGCTTGACGTTAATTTCAACAAAACGCTCTACTTATTTCAAGGCGAATTAATTTAAATTTCGCGAAATAATATCGAAACTGCAATTTAATCATAATGTTTGCGAGTAAAGTATGATAATAAGGCCATAAATATAGCGTCGAGAAGACTTCTGCGAAACGTATTTATCCGCCATGAGCGCACGTTAGGAAAGGTTTTGAATGTTGCGTAAAACAGTAGAGGTGAAATGTCCCGCGGACAAAACTTGATAATAATTTAATAATGTATCGCACGATCGGGGGAGTTTTTTTCGTCATGTCGATAAGAGCGGCGATACGGCCAAGAATCACGAAGAACGAGGAACAAAGTATGCAACTGGTCCGTGTGCGCCGAAACAACTATCAGGACCATAAATAAAAACCAGCGAATTACAATAATCCGATCGAGTTAAACGCAAAATTTATCGGCGCAAAAAGCGCAGGGGACGCGCGGAGTCAAACATAACCGTGAGCAACAATTTGCATTTTTTAATTTGCGAAATCATTTTGTATCCGACTCGACGAGCTACTTTTCATAAATCTTTCGGTAAGTTTTTTTTATGCAAATCCGCGCGAGACCTGCAAATCTGAAATTCAGATATCGCTTTGAGAAACAATCTAATTCTGATTTAAGTACGAAACGGGAATAAAAGAAATGATAACTTATTCGGCAGGATTTTGTCGCTTCTCTCTTTACTTTTGGTCGAGACCCAACTTTAAATTTATGTTTATTATTGAAATTAATAAAAGTAAAACCAAAATTACTGACACGTCTGAGAGAAAATTTGGTTACAGCAAGCGTGAAAATGGCTCTCTGAATTAAAAAAAAAAAAACAAAAGTCAAATTAGTCAGCCCGCGGATGGCAGTTTGATGGAAAATATTGCAGTTCGCGACTCTCTGCCATTACGCAACGCGATTTAACAGGAAACGGTAAAATGCGACTGAATTTGCATAACTGCGAAATTTATTTCACCATGGTCGAGTAAATATCGTGGTCGTTCGAGACTATACCGTTCCACCAGTGAAAGTTTTGCGTTTTGTATATTATATATATTTTTGTTATGATTTATAAGCGCTGGCGTTATTGTTAATTAGTGATTTGATAAATTAAGCTGCGTGTGGCGCGCCAGTTTTCCGGTTCTCACAGTCGAACGTGAAAATGTTCTACTTTTGCGAATAGTTAGCTTGCGGTGTTCCAGCTGATTAATTCGTTAGCGGCATGTATAAGAAAAGGTTAACGCAAGAGAGCAGGTGTGATTATACACTTCTACGCAAATTCTAGTTCACTGGCTATCCAGTCCGCGAGCAAGTCTAACCAAAGGTGTTTGCGTGATGGAAGCCACTTTCGCACGGATGAAGAGTGCAATCCGCGGAGGCGCGCACGTTAATCTCATTTTATCTCACGTTTATATTTTACTGGTTCAAAACAACGAGCGGCCATAATTTTTCAGCCGGATTGAGCCATCAGCGCGAGCGCGATATTTTACTGAGAGATGGCGAGTGATAGGTACCCATCGGCATTGGAATATTAATCAGCTTCAAAGGGTCTCTCGTTAGAAATCGGGCCAACCGGGCGCTTCACCTTATTCCTCTGTATCAAAGATCTTACAAGACCTCTCGACTTTTCTCGACACGTTTAGATATAGTGCCGGGATTAGTTTCTTGACTATGGAAATATATTGGGCCCCTATATAGAAATAAACCAGGAGATCTTGAACAATTTTTACCTGGCTTTTTTACCGTTCAATGTTTCTTCTGGATTATCAATATATTGCAAAATTCTGTGCAGCATAACAAAAATCAGGCAAATTTCAAATTCAAAATATCTGTGCATTATTACTATTACTGTTATTATTTCTTTTGAAATGTTTGAGTGAGAAATTGTATAACTGTCGCCATGTGGAGGAGTTGCCGAGTTGCGTTTCTCTGCCATCCGAGATGATCTCGCCAAATGCGATGTTTCGAAAAATAAATAACAAATATTTTAGCAGCCGACGACACGCGGAACAATGGACGACACAATAGGCGATTTTCAGCGCGGTCGTTTACGAATGACGCACGTAGGTATAATCCACGGGGTTTCCCTCATATCGGGTTCGATCTTTCTGGCCTTCCTGGATCCTACACACACAGGCACACAAAACTCGTATAAGTATGTTCTTTTAATGCCGCTGTCTTGATAATGCGGCGTGCATTTCAAGAATAAAAGTATATATGAAGCATTTAAATACTTCGCTTGGAATTTAAATGGTCCGGGGCAAAAATTGAAAACACTCAACTTTTTTTTTTCAGCCTCTCTCCTTTTCATTTTTGTCAAAGTATATTTAATATTTTGTTTTTAACGGATGTGTTTTTGTGATAAAAAATAAGAAAAAAGTAAAGATGACAAAAAAAGAATCAACCAGAAAAGTGTCAGAAAATGCGGCAAGCAAGTTATTAAATCGTTTACGGTGTACACCCGGCCTTGTTGCTTGCAAGTTAATGAGAATTGCTCCGAAGATTGCTGCCGTAACGTTTACAACTGTGGGAGATATTCGGAATTCGCTCATCTGGACTGTTGAAAATTTTGGGCGTGCGCGCGAAAACCACACGACGCTGGATGCCGCGCCCGTCGCACTTCCGCCGCAAGCCTCTTTTACGGGCAATAAAGTTGGCCGCGCGACGCGACTTAAATTTCCCCGGGTGACTGTATCTCGCTCGACATGCAATTTTATTACACGGGCTAAGTATTTCGCGACACCTTTACAACCGTCCGGACGCCTTAAAGTGGCCGATTTTTTATGGCGCAATGGCGAACTCGCCCCGGGGCATCCGAGCTCACATTTAATTACATCTCGGCGAGCGAATCGCGTGGAATATTTACTACAGTTTCGGATCCCTCCTTTTTCTTCCCGGTCCTCGTCTCTGCATGCGGAATAAGAATTCGCCGAAATTTGCCGGCGGACGCTTCCTACGTCTATTTTTGGGACCGGGGATATTACGCAAACCAGGCAGGACTTTCTAAGAGTTCATTATGCACACTAGAACACATCCTCTTGAGGATGAACCCTTTTGCGGTCCCTAGAAAAAAGAGCCGGACAAAAAAGTTGCGAGGGAATCATTAAAATAACGGCCACATGTCAATGTGGGTTATAGTTAAAAGATGCTGTTACGTAAAGCTATAAGCTTATTGCCTAGGAGAAAGCCTAGTCCCAAGAGAGACACCGTTTTTATTTTCTGTATTTACGATCCTGCTCTTCCCCCAGCTTCTAGGGCTCTTGCAGTATAAAAAAGCTCGTATTTCTATTCCGCGTAACTGGTACTTTGAAATAAAATGCCAATAAAATCACTCGGATCTTGAAAATATTCATTTTAATTGACGTGCCATTTTAAATTATAAAACAAATTTGAATTGTGGTCATTTTTTGTTATTGTTTTTCAATTTCAGCATATTCCAACCTGAAACGACGAGGGAAAGAAATTGCACTTGATTTATTTGTTATAAATTGCGGAAATCGATCACGAGCTAATTGAAATTCGAAAATGAACTAACCCGGAAATTTGCATTCGTTTGTCTCATAAATTTTTAGTCCGTTGGAACGGAACAAAGTTGTGGACAGGGGCGAGTGCTGGCTTTGCAAAACGCGCACATGACGTATGCAGGTCGACGATCAGTGCCGGACTTTCGAAAAACGCTACTCAATTTGACTCTTGGTATTTAATTATCCCCGGTATCAGCGTGGCCGATGATTAAACTTTGTTAATGGTTTTTGAGGCCGGTGACGTTTGATGTGCTCTGATTATTATCACAACTCAAAAACTTTCTCACACGATCGATTTGCCGGGCGTATAAATCATGTGAAATTGTTCTTAACACGTACGTCCCACCAACCCAATTGAGACAATGAGTTATTGCGAGCATACACGTCATCTTACAATTTTGCGTGCTTTGTCAGATAATTATGTTATTATCAGCTCGTTCCTCGGGAGACATATATTTCATGGCCATTAGCTGTTTCATCGGAAAGCGAGTCCGCTTCCTCGTTTGCGAGCCATTTCTATTGTCCGTTCTTTTTCTCTTTCTCTCTCTCTTTCTCTTTCTCTCTCTCTTACCGGGAGTAGTTGCGCCTGAGCTAGGCCGCTAGATATGGCACGTTTGCAATTAGTCTTCGAACAATCTGCTCCTTATCCCGATGGCTATCTGATCTCACGCTCCACGAAACCGACCGTTCGATATTGTACGTCTTTATCTTCAATAGTATCAAATTATCCTGTGCAAAGAACAAACGCACACCCGGCATTCGAAAGCACTTCCTGGATTATTTCTGCGCCCAACAAAACGCTCATTAAAAGAATCAAACGTTTGACTGGTAATTATTTGTTTCCAAAGCAAACCGGCAGATGCAATTTCGTGATAACTAATATCATCAACCGTTTCCTAATCCCGGAGAGAAAAAAATTTGATCCTTCAAAAGAGCAGAGATTTTTTGGTGCGTAATTGTCCCTTGTGGGAAATACACTTAAAAACTATCTTTGGGGCTGGTTGATGCAACGCCATTCTCAGATCGCCACGCATGATACTGTCGAGTAGACGGTATACTTGTTGGGACTCACTCTGGGTATTTCAGAACAATGTCCAGATACCTGATCATATCATCAATAAGCCACGTGACTGGTCTCGTTTATTGAAAATCCGCCACTCCCACAGGACGACCGTTTGAAGTGAATTACTGTATACAGGTTACAACCCTTGGGATCCACTTGGAGCAACAACGACACTGTCCCGGAAGCGCAGGCTGATTTAAACAAATTTCAAAGTCGATAGAGATAAGAGAACGTTCTTATCGATGGAAAATTGCAAAAGGATTCATTCAAATGTTTGATTGAACTTGTCGCTAGAACATTTTTTGCAAAACAAGGTGGACGAAATCGTTTTCTTTTCTGCGTTGGGCGATTGAAAAATGAAACAACAAAATGGTTTTTTTTTCAGATACTCTACAACATGGCGCGTCAAGTAGCAGCATGTATACAAGGATGAGTACAAGAGTACACGCGTTCATTTGAGTAAATTAAGAAGAAATGTTTGTGCGGAGGCAATGGTTGCGATGCTGAGTGGTATAAAGGGCGCAATAAAAAAGGATCTGTCGGGGAGGAGGACGAAAAAAAAGGTGGTCGCTCGGTCTGAAGAAAATGCACACATCCAAGCATGGGTCGGACACCGATACAATGGTCGCTGTGGGCCCCCTGGTGGGCCTCGCGGATACCGCAGTGTTATCTGGCTTGATCTACGTCGCCCGGTACTAGAGCCAGCAGGCCCTGTTAGAATTATCGCCGTTTCGATCTGAGATGGTCCGGCCGATAAGGTTCCCCCTGTGCCCTAGCGAGAGAGGCGCGGGACTGAGTGAAAACTGCGAAGGATTACAGGCAGCTGTTTGGACCGATCAGTCGGAATCACAATGGCGACCCCGAACTTACGGCAAATTCGTATACGAGATACTCCCACAAGTCAGCGCCGCCGACGCGTTTGTTGCCACGTCAAGCAAGACTCAATTATTCCTCCTTTGTGGGTGCATCTGAATTTCGCCAGCGCGTCTCGTGTTTCGTGAGCATTGACGAATGGAATTCGACAAGACGAAAACACGCGTGAATTTGTCTTTCACGTCCCGGCCCTATGCGAACCGTTCAATCTTCCCCAGAACCTGGAGAGGGGCTATTCGTCACGAATCGATCATGCCAAACTCTGATCCTCCAATTTCGCCGGCTTATCATCCTCTGATGTGCGCACCTGCAAAGTTATCAGTATCCGCTGGACACCGCTATATTTGCCTTGTAATCATTTTCGTATCATTCCTGTTTAATCGATCCATCGGTGGTTATCTTTTTATCTCGAATCTTTTAAGACATCCCACGATATATGAATTGATCAAGATGATATTCTCCGCTCTTTTAAATACACTTTTACATCGTAATAATCATGTACATGCCATTACGCATGACAAACAACTTTATCTCGTTTAAATTCTTTCTTATGTAAAATTTATTCTCCGGTTGGAAAACATGAATTTATAAGATTCTGTTTTATACATCCTTTTTTCATTTTTGTTTTTTAGATATTTACCGTCTGTAGAAGTATAGTTCTTCACATAATGTTACTCGCCTGATATCCAAATGAGCTCATCGAATATCAGTTTCAAGTCGAAGACTCATCCTAAAAGTAATTAGATATTAATTGCAGGACTACCGTAGGGGGGCCCCGACTTGCCAAACGTACACCCGAGTCATTGAGGCTAATTCGTCTCCTCGTCGAGTCGAAGACAGTGCCGCGCGTCATTAAGGGCTACCTTAATTACAAACGATCGTGTGTTCATCGGGTGGTCGGGAGCCTTGACAATCCGCGCGAGTCCGGCTTTTTCTTTCATCTCGCCGCGAGAAGCCGCGCCGCAGCATAACAAAATTAAATGGAGCTGAACCGCCGGTCGAAATTACAATGACTCGGAGCAACTACCAATTACATTGGCTGCCGCGATTATTGCCTCGACGCGATTGTCCTCTCGTAGCTCTTCGATTAGATTCGCGTCCCGGGCTTTGCGGCCGGTATACGTGGGGGCTTGGCAATCAGTTGTTCTCTCCCATCTGTGTGTGCGCCTCGAGAGATGTACGCGGCAGATAAGCGCGTTTTGTGATTGTGACTTTATTAAAGCGTCATGACTTGCACGTGTCGCAACGGCATTGCAGCCCAAACATCGGAATTAAAGGCATCTGTCAGCTGCCGGCCCGTACAATGATTCAAATGCCGTGGTTAATTGTTTTATTTTGTCCTCCATTATGGGATGTCTGCTTTTGTTTGAATTGTCTTCGATAAATTGAGACCAAAGGGGCCAAATGTAACATTGCACAAAAATACAATATGAAATTAAAAGCTGAAATACGAAATGAATGAAATATTTTAGGTTGAACATCTGTAATATTAAACAAATGACATCTTTTGTTTTTGAAATTAGATTCAAAGTAAAATAAAAGTTCTGTCAGGGAAGATTTTTTTCAGCGCGGCATATTGCTATTTATCAAACTGTTGAATACAATTTGTGTTCTCTAGTGCATTTGAACTTGCTACATGATATTTTTATCTTATTTTTTCAGATCTCATCATCCACGTCTGATTCCGAGCTAATTATGAGCTACATAATGGGTTGACCTTGAAGTCGGGGTGTTAACTTGATGGACGTCCGAGTGCATACTGCAATCTGGTCTTTATCAGAGATCGGTTTCCCTGCAGGGGCTGCATTTTCTGTATTCCACGCACGAAGACCCTCCACAGATCTATTTAGCTCTAAATACGCGAGTAATAGACGGTAATCATGAGTTGAGATAACCCCAACGTATACAAAACAGCTTGCCAAAAATGAGAGTACTAAGTATAATGATGAAGTGAAATGCCCGATCGATTAGGCTCCGAACGTAGACGCGGTGTTGGTATAATGATGATTTTATATGCTGTTATTTGACGATAATGGTGCTTTTATATTTGATGGGGGCAGGTGTCGTGCTAGCTAGAAACAAATCAGATCAAACTGCTGCCATCGAACTGTCTGGAAATATAAACCATAATTGTTCGCTACAAATTAAGTTTTAATTATCAACCTTTAGAGATTTTTAACATCGTTCTACTTAAAATATAATTTTTTGTGAACGATTGTCATTGAATTTTTTTTCGACTGGATGGATTTTCTGAGCGATGATGACTATAAGTTGAAAAAAGCAGATCTACAACATGGCGTCACCTCACAAATGAGCGTAAGAAAGCAGAGTCGGCGTGCATTCAATTTGTCAATCATGGCACACTGATAATAAGCTGTATTATCACTTGATCCAATCTACTTCATTACGTAAAATAATTTAAGAACCGTATTAAATGAAAAAGTAATTATGGTAATGAGGTTGTTACATATAAAGCGTAGACCGTGTCGGTACATCGATTGACAGAGGGCTAAGTCGTTCAATCAAAGTATGTGACACGCGCAGATGATTGCGCGCCCGCAGGGAAACGCCTTAAAATCGAGATAAAAGAAGGAGGGCAGGGGTACTCATCAATATCGTAAAAGGAGTGAAAATTAATGACACTGCGTCGTACACAGATTTCGTGGTTGGTCGGGCGAACCAGTCGGAACGAGGCCTTGAGAAAGAGCCGTGCAATTAGCCCTCGTTTAGGGGCGTTTAGTGGGCCCCTTATCGGTGCCATTACTGTTATTATCGACTTATTACATGGTCTGATCACTCGCTGTCCGGCTCGTACGCGCTTGAGATCCGTCCAGGCTTTCACACGTGTGCGACGCTGCTGTTCTCGCGTGATATCAAAAAACGAGCGAGAATCAGGCGACGATTTAAGGGCGTCGTAAAAACCGGCGAACAAGACCCAGGCGGCTAACAAAAGTCTGTTATTTACTTCATTGATATCGCACGGCAATCGCAAACCACGCTCATTCATTTGTAAGGGACCGCAGACCCAACCCGATTTGAGATTGTAAATCATCGTCCCGGTTGTAATCAATTTTTTATTTTTGATTCCGCGCGCTGAGCGATGCGCTGAGTGACGTGCGGTCAAGTGGGTGTGTGATGTATCGAGAGGCCGCGTCGTTGCACTAGCATTCGTAAAAATAGCCGGGGCAAGCCGCTCTTATGAAATTTGACTCTCTGCAAGGTGTTGCGCAGGCCACTTCATTTCTGCTCGGTTCTTTTAGTTACGAGTTATTACGGTAAATTATAGTATGTGCACTGGATACGTTTGGTTACACGTCGGCGAGCTTCGTCATCTTTCTTCGACTTGAATTCATTAGGGGATAATTTTTCATCATTCAATACGTGAATTAACGAACAATTGTGAGGCTATTCAATAATTCGTCAAAAAATATACACTACATAAATACATATATTAAACATTTTCCTTGAAATTGTTTTCATGAGCAAAGCAAAGGAAGAAAATTGCAAATTTTATCTTGAAATTGAAAGGTAAAAGTTATTCTGAAGGAATGGCTATTGGAATAAATCTATACTGTCGAAAAGAGTAATTGTATGCGATTTTTCAATACGTAATGAAAGTCTGCAATTAAGTATGCGTATTTTCTTGATCACGCATAACGCCTGACAAGTACACATTGCTTTGAGTACAATCACGATTGAACGAAAGGACGGTAAATTACGCATCGTTGGCTTCGTTAAAAGTCGTCGTGCGCGGAGACTCATCACAGAAGCTGAGGGAACTTCATTCTAGCAATCGCATTCTCGACTGTTGAAAAGGCTGCAAAAATTTGCTAATTGAGAAACGTCATGCGAACGCTGCCGGCGCTCGCCTTTCCTCTGCTTAGGGCTTTGGATTAGCGTATTCTGCGGATTTCTGCCGCGGCAAAAGTACGCAAGTCATGCACCGCAGGTGTTTGGAATTTATGCCGAACGCTCTTGCACTAAAACCAGATACGACAAGGTGTGGTATCGAGCGCGCCTCTTAGGCGTCTCAACTCCTAAAGCACCGACGAGAGGCATCTTAATCGCTGCTAATGAACACCACGAGTACGTGACTCCGGAGCACCTTATCATTTTGTTGGGTTGACGCGCAATCTCCGGCAGATGCTTAGAAAGTAGATAACTCGACGCTTTTTGTGGAGACAAATGGACGTACACATTGTGTGACTAATGAACGCTTGAATGAATATCATTTTAATTATTATTTGTCTCGGTTCTGATTTGCAAATTAGGTTTTATGGTAATTTCCATTTATGAGGGAAAAAAAGCAATTCTTTTCCGGATTATTAGATAACTAATGAGGCACCAATCAGCCTTTACAAATTGTGAAATAGTTTTGAACGGATGTACAGGAGTAATATAGATGGTTGGAACGTGACTTGTACATTTTTTGTATACCATATAGAGCATAAGTTAAGACCACCTCGATGAAATGCATTCATGATAGTTTAAAATCTTGTTTCGTTTTACTTGATTTTTTTTTAATATACCCAATTAATTGATGACTCTTAGCAGAATTGTTCAAAGGGATTCCCAGTCACGCTTATTAGTAGCTTTTAATTTGCAAAAAAATATTGACCTGGTTCATTGTTCAATAGTTACGAACTAATTTCATATTGAAACAATTATTCTATGCTTTTAATTAATAAGGCTTGATGAAAGACAATCAGAATCTAGAAATTGTATCAATCATTGACTGTACTTCTGGCGCTTTTGTGCACTAACAGAGACCCATGCTCAAATACATGCATCATTAACGTGTAAATATAATTCGAATTCAAAGAGTACAATGCACAATGGGAATTGAACCGAAGACCGCTTCAGTTTAATTGAAAACGAACCGATGATAATTAGCATTAGAATGTGTTAGAGAACACTGGGCACGGGATATAGCACCACAAAACCTGCATTCAACGTCCTCTGCAATGCAAGGAGTATCGTTTAAAAGGTGAGGTTGCAAGGTGCGGCCATGACGAGCGTCGAAATGCTAAAAAACTATGCAAATCTAAACATACCGCAGACGCCCCTCTTTTTTTTTCATCCGACATATTGTTGAGCGTAAGTTGCGGCGAGCGTGAAGCTGCGTAAGGTGCTTTGCGAATTCACTCAAGTGTGAAAGCAGACAATGGTACCTGCCCCAAAAGAAAACCCGCTGAATCGTACCTGTTACTTCGTTCGGACTTGAATGAATGCGTTGGGCAACTTTGCAAATGAATTATTCTCTTAACGTTTTAAGGCAAGATTGTTTTTTATTCTCTTTGCAACTACTCTTTAAGTGCTTTTCGCAGTAATATTATGCGCAAGACTGTTATTCATAGAGGTACACCGAGGACTGCATAATTGGAGGTCGACTGGAAAACCAGACATTAATATATTATGAAAAATATTTATAGTCAACAAATGAGACAAATTTTATTGTTATTTATTCTGTTTTAAATTTGAATTCAAAAATTGTTGTGAGAGAATTGAATCTTGATATTAATCACATTCTGTTCTGTCTGTTCCAGGATCTACTGCATCTATGGACTCCAACCCCTTCTCGGTCATTTTCTACTAGATTGCAGGATTGGGATCTGAGTATGGCTAAGCTATCAATTTCTATGCGAAACGACTAGGTGTTATGTTTACAACATGTCGAAGCGTGGACGCATCGAACTATTAGAGCGAATACAAATTGTTTGAGGTATCGTGTTGAGCGTATACTTAAGTTCATATAGTGTACCATAACTCAAGCAAATTGGTCCTTATGCTGTGCTTTGTATTGGCAGGCCACAATTGGTATCTCATATTTTGTTAACGCACTTGGCCGAAAATATCCGCGCCGGGAATTAATGGTTTGCGCCTGATTTAGGGGGAATAGCGCGCGGATACTTGTGAACAGGGGTTTCGCGCTGCACGCAATATAATCAGCGATTCTTAAAACACCTATTTGGCGTGCAAGGTTGCGCCAAACAATCAGCTTTAATAACTGGTAACCGCGTACAGTTGGTGCTAATGGAGGCTAATCGTTCAAATCAGCCACGCGTTTCACGCGCCTCGCTGCTTTGTGCCCTCGACTTTCGTACGAGACCGACTGCAATCTTCGTTCTAGCTATGCCACCAACTTCTCGCTTGCTCCTGTAATTTTCACACCGTTCCGCAGTTAGCCGTGCAAATGTGCCAATGATAGCCTCTCACAGACAAAAGTCCAATCTTTTTCTAAACCATTTTTTGTAGCCGGGTGTCCCCTATTTCAGAATTATAACGAGCTTTTTGATTCTCACCTGAGAATGCCCGTTAACCAAGTCAGTCGGTGGTTTTGTTTTCAGTATCATCATCTTAATGGCAAAATTATTTTGTTTGGATAATAATCTTAGATCTGTTTCAGAGATTCGAGATGATTTTACTATGATAGTTGATGTGAAGTCAAGTTTTTATGCGTTGCTATATAGTTTAAATATTTTGCGCAAGAGAATTATTACTTCTCCATGATTTATAAGAAGACCATTATTATCGACAAATGTAGAAACTTGGTCGGTTTTGAATGGCGTTTGTGTATGTTTCAAGAAAATTTGCATCGCGCAATGATGATGGTAATTTTTTGTCATATAAAAGTCAAAATTTACGATACTGCTATAACAGGACTCGAAAGGATATTTTATCTCAAAAGAATATGACGGGAAGAAAGTATGAACGTAAAAAGCATTTTTTGCATAGCATAGAAAGTTTCAATGCATGCAAGAAAATCGTCATTGATTACCAATAATGGGTTGAGGGATGGCATAAAATTTAATCTTTGTTGCAAAATATAAATAGTTTTTGATTGTTTCTCGTTAACCATGTCCAGACACGATATTTTCAATCGGATAAAACTAACGATTTACAATTTTTTTTCAACGTTATAGTTGCTACAGAAAAAGCGCCGATGAAATTTTAAAGCTGCGTCTGATTTTATATAAAAATGTGAATTTTATAAGGTCGCGTGCCTCGCGCTCAAAGTGCATGTGCAAAGTCTTACGAGCTCGGGTTGTGCGGTTTTATTATGCTTTTGAAAGGCTTGGGGGTTCGAATTATTTCTTTTCTCGTCAGGAACGATTACGCCAACGATTGTGCGGTGTGTCGGTCGCGTGCGATAGTCACGCCACGTTCATCCGGACGCGGCTTAGCGGGCGCAACGTTTGTACCGCCGCCAATTTTCTAAATAGTCAGAGAACAGCTGCAGTTTTCTTTACGCTTTGCATTCAAGGCACCCAACAAAATGAGCAAAAGCGTCTGATCCAATGGCCGACTTAGTTCCACGATCCTCGTAGCATTTATGGTTTGTCGCGATGCAAAACCTGATTGCCGGTGGACAATAAAATCTCAACTGGCCTCGCACGCAAACGAGCGATACGCTTTTTAACATTCCTCTCAACTCCGGACGATTTAATTTTTGCATTTTTGAAATTGAAATTAGACGTTTAGAGTATCACCTGTATCAGCCTCCGCTAAAGACATGTATATTATTTTCGCCAGGTGGTACGAAATGGATCAGACACTGCGTGCGTGTCGAGACAAATATTGATACTCTCTTATTCAAGCCACTGACATATGCAGACAGTTGTTAAATTGAATCGTTCAGTTTCCAGACAATGTCATTTTTGCACTTTTGTGAGAAACAAAATGGTTTCAGAGAAATTAATTAAGCTCTGAAAGATTCTTTAAATGAAAGTTAAAATTTTGAAGATTTAAATTGGAGTTAACAATTTTGTCGCGCAATAATCTGGTTGGATAGCTTTTAATTAAAAGATTAATGATTTCCTGCGCGCATAATGTACCAAGTATTCGTGCTCTCGTGGTAGCGATATCCCCGAAATGGTAGTTGAACTGCCCACGACTCTGGACTTTTAACAATGACAGATTCGGCGATATGGCATAATGGTGGCGGCCATACCGGTGGGACCGGTCGCAGGATCCGGGCCCCTGCGCGCATTCGGCTAGATTGAAACGACTCTCCTGCGATGCCAGATAGCGCGCCTCGTCAGCGCAGAAATGCACGCGAATCCGTGGTAATATAGGGTGTAAGAAAGTGAAAAGGCATTATTTTGTGCGTTTTCGCTTATGTCTTCATTTGGTCAACGGGCGTACAATCGTCGCTCCCCCTCCCCTCCTTCTCCATCAATTTATAATCGCACAAAATGGCGATGCAAATTTTCGGACGCGGTTTATGTCCTCATACAAATCGTTCCACATTAAGGACACCAGAATGCGCTGAGATAAAACCCGAAGGATTTGCGAACTTGTTATCGCGAACGAAGACTTAACGTATGATAATTTTCACAGAGCTGTTTTTGCACGACTTTCCAGTGTCGAGAAGAGTGGTTTCGCAGAAATACTTTGCATTCTTATTGTTCGTGTCTACTTATAAACTAGGCTTATTAGAACCAAATCGCATTTGTTATATTGAGGTATTAAGATAAAGTTAACGCGAATGCAAGCGATTGTGTGAAATCTATATGAATGAACGGTGAGTTTCAATTTCATTCTTTGTTGCACATTCAAAAAAAAAAAAAAAAAAAACCAGTTGCAACACTTGCATGTACAATGGAATTGCACGCAGTTTATAAATTGTGAACAATTTTTAAACAATAAGTGCTATTGTGCATCGTACAATCGAATAACATATAATAATAATAAATTTGTATCTTAGTTTACTTTTATTTTGTTTATATAAGGATTGAAAATGAATCGTAGGATTGGTTTTTTGTTTGGAACCGTGGGAAAAATGCGTTATGTCTTTTAAAATTTGGTGAAATCAGGGCAAAGAGATTGGCAAGTCTGGACAACCTGTGCGTTCTAATACAATTTTACTCTCTCGAGGTGCATTGCGTGCAATTTGAAAAAAAATGAAAATAAAAATAAAATTATGAGCGCAAATTATACCGAACGAAAAAAGAGAGTTATTTCTTCGACGAAACAGTAACATTATACTTTCGCGCACTTTGACTCGTGGAATGATATTTTATTCATGAGAATGGTTACCTGAATGATTGAGATCCGACGGCTCTTATATTTCACAAGTTGCATTATAATCGACCAGTAAGAAACTTTTATTATACAATTTGAACGGTTACATGGTTTATGATAACTGTCAATTACTTTTCATTAATCACAATTAATTAATAATCGGGATGTTTCCTGTGGTACAGTTCAACATACAGTTTACGACCTTGTCTGTAATATATAAAAGCAATTTCAATTATACATTTATGACCGTTATTTTTTGGCATGACAAATTTGCAAGATCTTTTGATCCAAAAGTTGTTTGCAGAAATTTTATTCCCAATGTCTCTGCGAGTGAAGTTATACAACTGGGGGAAAAAAGAGACAGAGAGAAACCGTTTTGTTACAATTTGTCTAAAAAAAGTGATTGGCAATGATATAAACCATTGGCTCTTGTTTGCGTGCGTATACATTATTCATAATTGCGAATACTTTTATACAACGATGCTTTTTATTTGATCAACTTTTTCGAGTCATTCGCAGTGCCACGCAGTGTTCGAGGTTGCATTCCGTAAATTTCACGTCTTTTCATTGATACCATCCCAAGTCCCGAGATTTGCAGTCGACCACTGACGTTCTTAGACATGCCACACGTTTATCACAAAAACGTCACGCTCAGGTAAAACTTGAAATCAAGGGGAGGATAAAAATTTGAAATTTCAACGGACGAACCGCGCGGTGCACATTTTTCTGGCAAGTTGTCCAGGTTGCGCCAAAATATAATATAACACTCGGTAATAAGCAGGGAGCAGTCCCGAATGCAGTGGACAAAAAAAAGTGAATTAAAAAGGTCCCCGAATTAGTCGATTTTTCATCTCCTAAAACGGCCGGCGCATCGTGTTAAAATGAGAGTGCACCTGGATTGCAATTTCGCATCGAAATTCCGTGGAACCAGTTTGCATCTTGTCTCAAGTGCGAACTTGGAGTATTAGACTTGCTTAGCACGTAAAGGACGACGCCAATGTTTTTAGGAGCTCTCAGGCAGCACTTTCGATCGCCGATCATTAACATCCACCCGGTGTTAATGAGATCGCGTAGAAGTGTCGAAGATTGTCGCCCCACTTGCTCGCATTTTTGGAGTAGCCCGAGATTATCTTCGTCCTGCGAAATGTTTGTGCTGTGTTTTTGCATAATTGAATATATATCTCTCAGATAAAACCTCTCCGATGGATTCACTTTGCAACACGCACAAAGTCGGTTTCAATGTTTTATATACTTTCACAATTTACGGAATTTCAGGTCTCAATGAATGAGAAAAAAATTGTCCAATTTTCATACAAATGTGAGACATATTTTTTTTTAATTAGACGGTATACGTATTAAGCCGTACATTTTGAAAGGATTATATTAACCCTCAACTAACCGTTTGGCTCTGAAAAGTAATCGATCGAATAATCTTTCTGTTTTTAATAAATAATCCGACTTTTTCAATCGAAATTTTTTGAAAAATTCGTTGATAAAATAGTATTTTTCGTGCCTCATCCTTAACTCATCCTTATAACACTCATAAAACTTATGAATGTTTACAAAAACATTCGCTGACAAAATTGTTTCGAATATTGTTTTTCATATCATTGTTGATAACTTTCAAAAAAAAAAAAAAATCAATTGATCTGTCTTGATCATAATTATTCTACAGACCTCAAACTTTCCAAAATCATTGATAATGTTTATCTTATAAGCCTCAAAACTCGTTCTAAGTCTGACAGAGCCAATCTGTAAGTTGTGTTATATTTTTTGGCATTCGGGTTAGTTAAGGGTTAAAAAAACTGAAATGAAAACGTTTCGACCTTCCATCAATTTCGAGCAACTGAATCATAAGCACGTTTATAAATAATGAAAAGACACATTAAGCAGCATGTCTATAGTAGCGGCTTATCTTTATAACATGCATTGCAGAGTTAAAAATGGCATAAATAATACGATCTACCGTGTCGCAGAGGTTCGAACGTGTCTCTTTCTAGACTATTAAACATACACACAGTAGGAGTAGGAGTGACTGGTATCAAAATATAAACTTGATAATATATTTCGCATTTACAACATATATATATCTTGTAGCATTAAGCCTTCGTGCAAGCATACTATCGTGTTCTCACGCTTCCGTTTGACGGCAACAGTTTAGTAACGCTAAGCCATCGTATATCTCGTAATTGCACGGTGCCGTTGACTACCAGAGCTAGTTTCAGTGCCAAAGTTTAAAAATTCAAACTAGTGTAGCGGGATAAATGGCGGGAGAGTGTTTCACGTGGGACTTGAGTAGTGTGTTCTTTTCGTAATATATTTCTCGCTGAACCAATTTTTTGTTACAATGAAAATTTAAGTATCCCATCGTCTCGTTATGCGTTGGAATTCTGCATTCATGTTTGCACTTTCGTTCAATTCTCAACGACATTGAGTGATGATTTTTATACCAGCCAATTGGTAAAAAAAACTTGAAAAAAAACTATAAAATCATAACTTATATCTGCCTTGTAGAGAGGAAAAAATTGTTCACATTACGTGATCGGTTTGAGCCCAATACTTTGTTGCCCAGCCGAACCGGTAATTTTGTTCCTCATTCGAATGTTACGATTGGCGAAAAATGACGTGCATTTATATATGAGTAGAATTTTGGCGGACAAATTTTCGACGCAAAAAACTTCTCCTCGGACAGTAAAAATCTCGATCGTGGAGATTTTTTTTTTCCACCTGGTCGAAGTCAGCTTGATGTCTCTTGGGCGAGTGAAAAACGTGCATAAGACCCGAGCACTGGTGCATGCACGGTGCACAAGGGTGATTCGTTTTATGGTTACGGCGCACGACTGCGAAAGAAAGTTGCAGACTCATGCATATACTGAGAGCCGCAGATACACGGTATCAATAGCCGTTTGAAAAACTGGTACAATCTTGCCCGTGAGCTTCGGCGCTCGTTTTAAAAGGCCAGATAGACCATCTGGAACTTTTTGTTTGATCCGGATATTGTATTTGCGCGGACGTGTACGAAATATTGATCGTGGCGAAAAACACGCAAGTACCCCTCTTCCCCCCTCCCCTCTCTACCTCCAGTCACCAAATGTCACCGTGCTTTCTGTGCCGTAACAAATTATGTCCAAATGATATTTGGTTAATGATTTCATTACATTTGCATAATCAGCGTCACTTTTTATGTAACTTAATTATATACTATGCGGTAAATGCATCACCTCCATCATGTAAATTAAGTCACAAGTTTTTAAAAACTGCACCTGCTTTTTTAGACTCCGTTTTTCTTAAAAAAAAGTCGATTGATTTTGTCGTTCATTATAAAAAGACTAGATAGTTTTTTTGCGTTCAATGTATTTCGTTTGTTTGATTTATCATTTCAGATGAGAAGATATAAAATAAATGTATAAAATAAAATTAAAATTTTCGCAGCACACAAATAATAAAAAAAAAAATTCCAAAAATGAAACATCAGAAATAATAAGAACAGGGGAAAAATGTTTGCCAATATTTCATATGAAAATTGTTTCCTTCACCTCGAAGAGGGAAATGCTTGTAAAAAAAATGAATGAAAACGATGAATAATCAAGTCGAAGAAGTATCCCGCTGATAATTGATTGATATCTGATTACAAACACTTGTTCGAAATTTGTGAGACGAGTTGACGGACAAATAATGAATGGAAAATCTATCACAGTAATAGGCTCATTAATTCGACGCTCGATTTCTGCTGCGTCCAAAAGTTGGCTCGACGCGGGGTGTCACGATCGCTTGTGGCAGGGGGGATGCATCTGCCGATGGGCTTATGTAAATTGAAACCCGCCGTGTCGTTCTTAGTCGCGAGCCAATCATTGAACTGGTCCTTTAATTTGTTGAGACGTGGTGTAGAACGACCGAGGCTAAAACTCTCGTAGAGATCAAACGTTGCCTGGAGGATCCCGCAGGTGGGAGGAGTCGCCCAGGGATTTTATTTTGCGATAAGAGCACAACTACTGTGCTTAGAAATAAGACAGCCCCGACGCTTTTTTATTTTTCGAAGCAGCTTACTCTAATGGTAGCCAATTTTGGGACCGTGCGGGATTTTAATTTAAAAATCCGAGCCTTGGAATTTTTTTTTGCCGGACGCCCATGAAATTTAGTATACACTAAGCTATTTTTTTACTATCGACCGTAATGACATACATGGTGCACGGAATGAATATTTAATGCATTAAAAATGGTCATCAACCAGCAGATATGCCAAGCTATTGCGGATTTTTATATGAAAACCTTCATTTAAAATTATGGTAATGCCGAATGAATAAAAAGGTACCGAAATAACAGTAAAATGTTGCAAGTATATATCGGCTCAATTTTTCCCACCTGAATTTTGGTTACCAGGCTAAATGAACTATTAAAATTTATCTTTTATGAATCGTTCGGACTTATCAGCCTGGACTCGAGGATGAACCAAAATTTCAAAACGGTGTTTGGTTTAGCATACTAAGACGCGATAATTTAGTACGAAAAGGAGACCGGCTATAATTCAAACTAGCTGTTTGGTCGCAACGAAAAATTGCAATATCGAAAGAAGGGGTCCAATTATCAGTCGTTCATAAATATTGTCTGGTCCGGATGCGAGCGCACAAGAGGAGCAGCTTAGGCCAGGCAGGACTAATGACTGCCATTTGAAACGAACTGATTGGCGCAAGTGTGTGTTCGCATGCGAGAATTGTCAACGAATTGGCAGCCTCGTCTAGACTTTGTCTGTCGGCGAGATCAGAAGCGGATGAGCTGCCACTTTGCCTTCACAAGATATTCCAGCTTTCGGTAGCATATCAGGCAGGTATTTTAACGATCAGGAGCGACTGATCGACTGGTCCGGGTGACATTTGGGCAACTGCACAAGACACAAGGCCATGCGTAATCAGTTGCCGTGGATAGATAGGTCTGCCAGGATCCTTTAATTGGGGCCCCATGTTCGCCCACTATCGCGCTCTCTGCATCGTGCACGGCCCCGACCTATCTCCGTCCGTCTCTATCCCATCGATCCGTCCTCGTTGCTCCGCTCTTCTCACGGATCCTATTTGCTCCTTTTGTCGGATCCTCGGACTTTATCTTTCCGTAAGGCATGGTGTGCGCGGGTGCACTTGATTTTTGGTGGATAACAAGCCGGACCAAGAGAGAGAGAGAGAGAAAGAGCCAACACGAAGAAAAGTTGATCCTGAAAGATGCGGGCTTTCTAAATTGCTACCGAGTGCAAATTCTTGTATGCGCTGTCGTAAATCATAAGAGGGTCTAGACGTGGTCGGCAGTCTAGAGATTGGATTCAACAAGTGTCGGCAGCTAGGTGGAAACTTTATTTAGATTACGTGGATGCTAGTTTGGCTAGTTTTTTTTTTTGTTCTTCATCTTTTTTACACTCTTCGAGTCTAAATTTTTTTCTGATTGATCTTTCTCTATATGAAAGGATAGAGCAGCGGGCTGACAGTGATGGATCATTTATGAAACTGCTTTGTATATAGATCTAGTGTTTTTATTTTAACAAGCTCTCAAGCTTAACTTTGAAAATGCAAAAATAATAATTTATGTCAGATTTTTTTCTGATTTTTTTTGGTTTGATTTTGATATTCAGATTCATTTTAATGTAGGCAAGATGTCGCGTCTCAACTCCGGTAGCTGGCGAGCTCGAGGGGGCAAAACGTGTGCTGGAAACAGATGGCCGAGTTTAGGAAACTTCAAGCTATCGAATAGCGATGGTGTATACCAGTAGCAAAAAATTCGATACTAGACTGTTATAGAATCCCGATGGTTGGAATTAATTTAAAGGACATGGTGCAATCCAATACACCTCAGTGTCTTTTTTAAAGTCATGCGAACACCAGCTGACACTTTACAGGATATACTTGTATTAGATTTGAGAATTAAGTTTCACCTGACTTGGCCAGTTTGTAGGTTCCTTTTTCTTTTAGAAAACAAACCAGGCACAAAATAAGAACGGTCAAATTTTAAATGAAGCTTGACATGTTAAAAAATAAAGTAACAAGTTATTAGTTATTTTTGTATATTATGATTACTAATAACAACAAATAAAATATAATTGTGCTTTTTACCTTTTTTTTTGTAAAAACAGGCTATTTCCATTTGATGTCTGGTTTGGAAATTTATGATAATAGAAGTGATTTTGTAATCGAAATTTAAGCTCACCAACATCCAATTTTTTTCAACTTTTCGATAACTGCATCAAGCAGTCACACTCGTTTGTATGGTAATGTGGTAATTAAAACACACGAGTGGCTGGAAAGTTTTTTTTGCACCTTATTCTCACGTACAAATCAAATATCCAGCGGAACTTGCAAAAAGCGCCGGCAGACGCTTGCCGTTGCCAATCTTCTTGATTTCTGATATTTGACTTTTCTAATTATTACAAAATTTCATTAACATATTTATCGAGCACTTACCAAATTCCTCCGAATAATTTCCTCTCACATTTCAATGAAAATTAAGCACTGGCCTATCTCGGAATTGCACCTGCCAACATTTATTTCATTTAATTGAAAAGTAATCTCGACTCAGTCCCTTCTTTTAATGCCGAGGCAAATTTTTTTGCGGAAGTCATCTGGTCTCCTGTTTTATGTTAATTGTTGATGTAAATTTTGCTTTCATATAAAACCATAGGTATACCGAAAAAAAAGACAAAAAATTAGTAATTCCTTTTAATTTTCGATCAAAGGTATTTCTGAAATCCATAAATCGGTTATTATAAACAATGATCAATTACAATTTTTTCATACTAGTCCAGGCTAATGTTTACCGTGCGATCAATCAGCTTGATCAAAACGATCATTACTCACCTTCTGCCCACAGAGATCCGTTACTCCCTTGGTTTTCTCACGAGGAGAGATTTAACTTACATTACCTTATATTGTATGTTACAGGTAACGCATGGACGTTGGATGTTATTAAAAAAATGCACGCTTCTCACGGATCCCAGCTGGAATTTTGTATGACCATCGGGCGCAGTGTAAATCTATCACTAATTGAATAATTGTCAGGTGAGTTTAAACGCCGATTACGAGAAAATTGATGCACTTTTGTGTTTGCTGCGAGAGCGAATAATTGTCACTGGATCTTCTGAGCTCAACCAGTAAACTTCCGGCTCGGTGCGCCGCTTATCGGAATTAAAACCGTAAGCGCCGAATATAATTGTGCTTGGGATCACGCAATTACGCTCGCTCCGGCTCATGACAAATCGCGAGGCTTCATCTTGAACAGGTTCTCATGGTTTGTGTTCTAGACCTCGCATCATTATGATTTATCATTCGCGTCCAATTCGCGGAATCATCAAGACGCAAAGCAAAACGTGACGCATTTTCAGCTACAATGATACAGATGGTGGCCTATTTATCATAAATTATGCGGAATTCACGAATTCGCTTCGCCCCTGTTCAACTGGTGCGATATTGATGTTATTTTTTATTATCTGTAGAATGAAATTTTGCAGAACAAAATTTTTAATTCTGTTTTTTTTGTCAATCTTAGTAAGTGTGTGACGAAGATGTATATCTGAGCACGTAGGTCAACAAAGAAAATAATAAAATCCCGCCACTCCGATAACATTTTTTTGGATAAACTTTAATGACGGACTGTAAAGTTAGATTTAATGAATGGACGAGGCGCGTTTATCGCGCAACGACGTTTGATTGCACGTCGAGCTCATGAAAATACAAAATTAATGAAATTTCATTTAACCTGAATTGGAACCGATCATTATTATGGTTGTTTAGAAAACTTCGGGCCGTAAAGAATATTTTTGTATCAAAATAAACACCGTTATGCACCTTTGAGTCGCTGTCGTTACGCCGCGATGATGCGGAATGTAAATTAAGCGAAATGATTTTAACCCCGTGACACGAGAATTGAAAGCTCCGTCAGCTGGTGATTAGGTTGTTGCAAATTTACTCAGGCCCCGTGAACTTAGAGTTTCCCATAATTGCCAGTAAGATCGTCAAGTTTCAATAAACGTTGATGATGTCGCTTGAGTATGAAAAAAATGCTTTTTCGATTATCACCTGTCGTATATACAGCGAACATTTTACTTCAAAATGTTAATTTGATCGTAAATCGTGACGTTGAAAATTGTAATTTCAATTCAAATTCGATCAGTTTGGAACAATTCGTACGGTTCAGTGCAATCGTAATATCGTGTTTTGGATGCGTTACACACCCCGTGTAATTTTAAACAGAGCTGCCCCTGATTGTAGGCAATCCATTTACGGCTGTGTTTGGAGCTCACACAGAGTATATTGTGAGGAGAACAAAAAATAGCTACATGGCAACTAAATTTTCGGATGAAAGTAGATTATCCAGTTTAATAGTTTAGTTTAATTCAATTGTTTCCTCAAATTTAGTTTGGTTAGTGGTTATTTTTAATAAATTTTCTAAAAAATGCTTTGACGAATTATATAAGACGGTGCAAATGTTGTTTCGCTAACATGTGATCAAGTTTAAAATGCACCAACATTGAATAAAATATCGATGACGGGGCGAAACGTACACAAGACCAGCCGTCTACGAATCTCCTCTTCATCTCATCTGTTGGACTAAAAATAATCCGCTTTCGGGACAGGAAACTCGTGTCAAAATTCATGTACTACGGCAGCGGCTCGCTTTTTCGTCGAGAGAAAATTTTCTCTCTTTTCCCTCGTAACTCCGCGTGACACGTGTAATTTGGCTGGGGTTCGAATCTGCCACTTATAGTGCGCCGAAGAATCTGTAATTAACGATACGCCAAAGAGCGGAGCTGAGCATAAATTTGTCCGCGTCGCGTCAGAATTAACCCCGTCGCAGCTAAACTATGCCAGCAGCGCGAGATAGATATTCGTGTGTACACCCGACGGCGCAACCGGCTATCGTAAATAATGCCGAAGCGACTATTCAGCCGGCTATGTGGTTCGATCCAATCAGCTCGATTTATCGTGTCATACTCCCGTTCGACCGTGTGAAATTTGCTCAAGTAACACGGTTTCGCAATTGCCTTAACGAAGGATTGGCCATATGTAAATGCACAAATTACTCTGCGCCGAACTTGATGATGAATGCGACGGGATAATTTCGGCTTCAGCGTGCGTGTGTTTGCCCCCGCGCGCGCCTACCGTTCAAAATCTGACGGACGAGATGGGTTTGTGCACAATTTTCATGCGTTTTTGCATTTCGTCTCACGCGACTTACGCGTGTGGGAGAACATAAGTGTGTTTTATTTCTCTCCAGTCCAGAAAGGAAAAAAAAAATTGCACCTCTGAACAAGGAAAGTTGATGTGCTTGGTATAATTAAATGCATGCATCAAGAATTCCTTAAGTGACTTTCGCAATCTGCCCGTATTTTTCAGTAATTTTTCAAGTGAAAAATTTTCCGCAAAATTATAGACGTCTAATATATAAAGAACTACGCCTTTGTGTTTGTTTTTTTTTCATTACTAATTCGTTGATTAACATTTTCTTGTACGGTTCATATTTGTAATGATGTTATTCATATTTTTCAATGAATTAATAGAGATTGTAAAATTAATTCAAATTTTTAGGCCACGTAAATTTCAAGGCAAGATAAACGAGAAAAGGGGTTTTTTTCCCCCTTGATTAGCACGATAAATAACTTGTTCCATAATATAAGAGACGATTATAATCCATAATTAATTATGCATTTTCCCCTGAGAAGCAGACAATCGTTGCGATAAATCTAAACTAAAATACGGACATTTATCATTCGCCGCACAATATCATTTACACAATAGCCAGAAATTCGCATCAAACTTTAACAATGAACTGAAAGACTAGACTAGACAATATTCTTTCTCCCTCTTGTAAACTTTGCTTTTAATCGAGAACAATCAAAAGATATCATAAAGAGCACATAATTGATTTACAGGCTAAGTGAGAAATTCTCAAACAATTACTTAACGAGTATATACATATAGCGACGTTTTTCTTTTCTTTTCCATCTTCGAATCGGTGAACAATAATTCATCCGGCAAATAACGCTGCTGCGCCCCAGGCGCCACGAATTAAGTCTTGACATTTTTAATGATCGTGAATGCTTTTACTATTGGATCGTACTCGCGCGGTCAGACGTACGCGCGCTCCTTGCATACCGTGTGCCCACGCACATGAGTCAACGCGTGCCGCGCGCGATGATGACGCGCCAAGCCTTGGATCTAGGTGGCAATGGCTGAGTCACGCACAACTCGCGATTAATCGACTTATCGGCGATTTCTTTTGCCACACCTCGAGCACCTCGGTTTTTCCCCCCGCTTATATAGCTAACCACTGTATCGTGTCATCGTTTCGCGTGTCACACTCCGTGTTTCACATTCAATCTCAACTTACAAATCCTGTCTCTGATATACGAGCGTGGAATTTGCCTAGTTACACATCTTGCAAAGTGTCCGCCACAGATTTTCAATTATCCTTTTATTCCTTTCTTTCAGTTCTCCCTCTCTCTGGGAGTTTAATTACAGATGTTTTTATATGTTCCGCAACATTAGTTTTATAACAACGTTTCGATATTTAATTAATTACGCGAGATTATTATTTCGCGAGGAAATTTATTCGCAGAACCAGTCTCTTTTGACAAATGAACAGTTTTGCACCGCTAATGATGAAGTCCGATTTTATCTATCCCCGGAGCCGGAAAATCACGATTGCAATGAAAATTATATGGAGCTAACTTGTTTTCGCGGTAAAAAATATCAAATTCAGGGAGTGATTTTTATTTTAGCGAGTCGCCTCTCGTGTTAATTGCAATCTCTGAACGTACAATTTTGTAACTAACAAGAAAAGGAAAAAGCATATCACGTGGTGTGTGCATGCTCTTGGCGCGTGAGTCTAAGAGTTGAAAGCGAAAGAACGTAATGGGATTAATTAATTATGTATTAGTAGCAATTAAAAGAATCCGTTTTTTTTAATTGGACACAATCTCGCTCACTCGCGGGAATATATAAAAGACGATAACACACCGTGCAGATAAATGTGTAACATGTTAAGACCGTCACCTGGCGGATAATTTTTGTGCCGATGTCTTTTTCAATTATTCTGATTTCTCCCCCGCTGGACAAAATGTTTAATAAGATTTTGAAAATGCACTGCAATTAGCCGGAAAAAGAAAACAAAAATTGATCACATTATACAAAACGCACGCTTGAAAAAAATTGTTAATCAATTCTTAATCACTGTAATTGCCGTTAAAAATTCGTTATCGTCGTACATCTGTGCGGTACTCGGTTAACGAATTTTCGTAACAAGAATGCACAATCCCAAAGCCAAATTGTCTCGTGTTTACAGTTTACTTTCTCTGCCTCGAGCCTCTGTAAGTTTGGAGTAAATATATTCTCGTTCGCTTGCAATTAGCCGATTGAAGCGGTCAGAATGAAAAGAAATTGCAATTTATTTTGCAACACGTATAATAATATGAATCCGTGACACCATCAGCTAACTGTCACTTCATACCAATAATTCAGTCACTTTTCATAATTATGGATTCGATCCATATCAATGAATCAAAATCGATGGATAATTATATTCGTCTGATGATAATCTTAACGGGGTGTTTTATCTTGTAATCGAGTTACGACAATTTGCATAATGACTTTTCATCTCGTTGCCGTTGCGAAGAAAGTTTTGACGCTCGACGCTTTCCTCTCTTGGTAAAAATTAATTTTGCGGAAAAAAAAGAAGAAAAAAAAATAAGAAAGGAAAAAAACGAGGTCCTTGTTTTAGATGATATTTAACGATTCAACATACTTCTTAGGAATATATGGCTGGTGGATTTCAATGGTAACGTCGAGAGAATATTAATCTCCGTTCAGACGTGTTGCTTTTCATTGACGTGAAATGAGTCAGAGAATAAGTTACTTTTGCGCGACCATTCACTCTTGGGGGTTTCATTCAGTCGAATGCGCCAGCGGCTATACAAGTGCTCGAAACTCAACTATTGTTCAGCTCAATATGGCACACACGCAAATACGCCTGACTTATTTGGAGATCATTATTTACTCGCCATATTAGTAGACCACTCGGGATTATAACCTAATGAATTCTCAACAGCTCTTCAATAAAAAAAAAAGTCCATACGAAATGTTTAACCGCTTCAGTTCAGTACAATTGCAATTGAGCAATTAAAGTCGATTGAATTAAATTAAAAAAAGATGCCTGGAATGCACGCTGCAAATGTTACATCTGCAAATAAATTGAATCACAGGGAAACAATTTCAACACCGCCAATTTCAATATATTCCGTCCAACGGTGTCACACACGAATTTCACAATTTCTGCAAACTAATCGAGGCATTTATTTTTGATCTTCTGGTGTAATGGAGTTTCGTCGTTTTTGAAATGTAAAGTGCCTCTATTATTTTCAAGACAATCTTTTCGTTGTTACACTATAAGCTCTCAAACGTTTTATGGTGTGACCTTTACTCTGCAAACAAGGACGAAAACTACCGAGGCTCGTAAACTATCGTTTAATGCCCGTGGAAGGATAACTGCACTCCCACAATGCGAGATATATGCACCATCTGTATACAAGCATCAGCTTTAGATTACGGACAGACGAGGAAAAAAAGCCATCGTGGAATTGAGACGCTGATTTAGAAATGAGCTTCAAACGAGTGAGAGTATAACAAAAGGACGCGAGAGCGTCCTACTCAAAAGTAGATCATATATTGTTGTTGGTGTATCCGGAAACCCACCGGTGTGTACGAGAGCTTTGCGTTTTCTACGTAGGACGTATAGCGATGCGTGGGATACTGTCAACTTTGTTTTAATGACAATTCGAATATTCAATGTCAGAAAAAAATTTTTTTTTTTATCCTTAAAAAAAGTATGGAACGGAAAAATTAATTAGAACTCTGGTTTCCAATTTAACACCACGAGCTTATAATCGTCATCGAGATACTTTGTAAAAAAGACAATTTAATTAAAGTGGAGGATTTTAATTACACGAGGAAGTATCTTTCTGTTTGTCGGAAATAAAACGGTTCTTCCCTTCTTTTTTCGAGTAAAAAATATTGTACCAACACCGGCGTCGAACTTAATTGTTCTTTTAAGTAATAATGCGCCTTTTTGTTCTTCCGCGACTGAAATTACACTTTTAATCGCAGAGCGCGGTATCTGCCTTTCATTATTCGTCCAAAGTAGCGGGGTATTATATACCGGCGGACCTCTTCTTTTTCCTAAAACAACGACAAAAAAGTCGAGCGTCTGCTTTTATTGTCGAAAAAGCAAATAAAACTGGCAAAACAATGTAGGGTTGTCGGAGAGAAAAATAAATATGACAGTAGCAGAGGACCCAGTATAACAGTACACCGAGAGGATGCGGACACAGCGAGGTGTTTTATCTTCGGTTCGATAAGACCACCTGCAATCGGGAGCCGTCGATAAAAATCTCGCGAGATGAAACCCTCTACCGGAAAAGGTTTTTGTGCTTGTGCATTTACGATTCTTCTACCTGGTTTTATAAGAGCTTATTTATAAACAGAACAGGCCACCACAATGGTTATTGTTTCTGCGTGGAATGCAAGCGTTGCGCGCGTCGCCTATTTATGACACATTATGCGAAAGCGCACCCGATAGCACGCACACCTCTGGTATACCCGCTCTCGCTATTGTAATGATAACAATAATATCTCTGCCCGTATGTTGTCTCGTCTTCGCATAAATCACGTTTCATCGATTCTCTCTCGATAGCAAACTGTTAGTTAAATGATACGTTAACATTTTTTTTTTTACAAATTTCTGTCCATCCGGTATGGTAATTGGATTAGAAAAAAACTTGATCATTCAATGCGATTGATAAAAATATATCTGTAGATAAATTTTTCCAGCTTTCCTTTAAAGCTTATCGCATATTAATAGAAATATGTAAAATAGTAATAACGTTTTTTTTTATAACAGCAAATATTAAAAGTTAAAACAAGTCTGGAAGGAGCCGTTAAAAACAGTTTTACAGTTCATCAAACAGTAGCGAGCATGTAGGTTGATTAAGGCACCTAATAAAATGCAATCAAATGTTGTATTCGTGCGGAGTGCGGTGTTGAAGTGCAGCCCCCGATGTGTAAATTATGATTTTTCTCATTCGTTTGAAATGACGTTCGTGTTATAAAATAATATTTGCACGACGAGAGAAGAAAAAGGATAATACAAAAAAAAAAAAAATAAATTAAAGCCCCTCGAGACCGACACTTGAGTATATGCAAATCGTTTATGTTTCGAGAGCACAGCGCGCCGCAGATTATGTCGCGGTCTGCACCGATTGCCTCATATGCTATATATCGTCGTAATTAAGTTTGCCATTCTTATTGAACTGAGTTGATATATACATGCGTGATGTAAGAGGTGCAGCATTGCTCTGAGGCTTATAATTGATTAAGGAACATCGAACTGCGACGACCGGGACACCATCATCATACCCCAGACGTTCAATTTTTTTGTCCGCTTCGCACTCTCGGTTTTGTACTGTTTAATTAACTTTATTTGCGCGCCTATTAATCTGAATGTCGTCGATGATTTAAACCGACGTTTGTTAATTGAAAATTGTTGCTCCCGATTTCGATCTTAATTGTAATGGATTTGGAAAAATCTGTGTAAAGTTTTGGATTGATCATTATCCATTCAAAGGAAGGATCAAAACCAACTTTTTTCTGAAATAATTCTTTTTGTGTTTTTTAGGTTTGTAGGAAAATTGAAAAAAATTTTTTATATTTTCTTTAATGGAGAAAAAAATTTTATAGTCAAAGTTGTGTTCCAACTTCCGTGAAGTAAATGAGTACCGTGAGATCTTATTCTTGTATATTATAGCATTAAAACGCAAGCCTGTCGCATTCCAGCCACGCGACTCGACGGTGTAACATTGCCGCGGCATAAAACTATCAAAAGATCTAAGAACATCATCTTACGCTGAGGCTAGCTCGCTGATAAAAGCCACTACATCACACTTATATTAACAGAAAAAATTCGTAACTTGTACTATAAAATATGTGTTCATTTTTTGATGGTCACGTCGAGCAATTCAGAGTAGTTTGAATATCGCACGAGCTGCTATATATTAAAATTTTAGAAAAGATGAGTAGAAATACTGATTGAAAAAATAATCTAATGAATTTAATGTAGTAAAATACCTAAAGTTAGATATAGTTGATAATTTTCGAAATTTAAATGTAATCTGTTAATTAAAAAAATGTTAAAGATAAATTGTCCCAAGGTACAAGCCTTTCCCCTATGCCTAGAAATATCGAAGTGACAAAAAACGAACTGGAACTATATAGGTGCAAATATAGTCAAATAAGTCACGTTATAACTGGAACATCTAGTTGTCACATTACATTTCCAGTTATACTCTGACTATTAGCCACAACTATATAAAGATATAGTTCAATCAACCATGTGAATTTTTCTCAGTGTACCGTTTTATACAGTTCGACAAACCAAGTTCAATCGCGGTCCTTTTACACGTTATCGAGTTTTTAATCTCGTGCTGCAGCGCCCCGAGTAATGAGCTTGATAAGTCACAGTCGGACTCGCCGATACCTCTCCATTGAGTTTGCGGGGGCAAATCGACGAGACGTTTTCTTGATATGTTTTTAATGTTCGGCTTGACAAGCGTGATATTCTCGTCTTGACGATAAACAATTTATCAAAAGAGTGTCGGATGTACTTAAGGCGAACAGCGGCTAAATTTTATCTCTCCCCTTTTTTCGAACCAAAATGCAACAGCGGAAAAACTACCTTGCTTTCCAGTCGAAAATAAAAACCGCATGCAGAGAGCAATCACAGGCCGTCCCTCAATACCGACCGTCAGCTTTCGATACGCCGACAGAGAGTTTGTTTTATGCAGATACATTTTTTAATCTCATGTGTCATGCGAGATATTGTATCGTGTGAGTGTTTGAACGGGAGGACAATTTTTTGCGCACGACTGAACTGATGAAAACAGATAGAATGCGGGTTTTCTTTTTTAAATCCTTTTTTTTTCTTTTTTTTCAGTTTTCCAATTTTATAGCCGACGCTGGCTCTGACTGGCCCTAATAGGAAATAAAAACAATAACAAAAATAAACGATTTTTCTGTTGAGAAGCAATCTGGTCCTCGCTGGGATCTGTGAAAAAAAAAAAAACTTTTCAGAACCGTTTGTGATCCGGTCATTCTTTTGCGAATGACCATTGGTTGACTTCTAGATATAATAAGAGCAACGCGAGCAGCACGAGCGCTCGGATATCTCGCAGCCTCCGAGAGTGGAGGCGGTGGGAGCTGGCTGGTTTCTTCCAACGTGGAGAACGTGAGCGTGCGGCGGCGGAACGAGAAGCAAAGAGTGCTGGGGAGAATGGCAAAAAGAAAAGACAACGCGAGAGTGCTGAGCTCGATAGAGAGAGGATGAGTGGTGAGAGGTGCCGCCGCAGACGAAGACGCACAACCGCGCTCGCGCTGCTCCGCAACAGAGATGCGAGATTCGCAAGAAAGAGATGGTCTCCCGGAGGGGGGAGGAACGCGACACAATCACGTCCTGCACGCGCCGGGCTCCGAGCCTCTTTCAGGCCATGTTACACGCGGTTGAAGTTTTGAATTTGCGTGGTCAAAAAAAAATTTGTTGCATTTTTGTTATCTAAAATTTGCCCCGCTTATTGGTTTGAGACAAACCTTTTTTTTTTTGTATGACCTGTCAAAATTGGACCAACATAATTATTTTTCGTTCATCTTCGAAAAGATCAAGATGTGATCAGTTGGAGTGATGAAAAAAAATTGGTTGCAGAACTGAAATGTAATAGAAAAATGTTTGATAACTTGAATATTTCCATTGAAAGATCATGGAGAAATTATAATGTTGTAAATCTGAGATGAATCGTGTTGTTGTGAAATTCAAAATGAGAAACTGGAAGCACAAATTTATGTGTTTCCAGCATTTTTATTTTGATTGAAATAATAACAATGCAAGCAAACTCCGGTATAACTTTCAGACTCGGGTAACAGCAACTTTGCGCTCGATTGCCGTTCGAACCGCACAGTGGTTTGACCCGAGGGTCCAGCGCCTCAGGCACGTTCGCAGTCTGAGAATTCTTCCTCCCGAGACCAACGGACGACCCTTTCAACTGCAACTACACCTCCGTGAATTGTGTGGCCGGAGAATTTTCGCATGTATCATTTGATATACATCACCGATGCATAATGCAACCGTCTCGAGGTCCAGAAAATTGACAGTCGCAATGCGTTCACCAAAATCTTCATATGCCGATACGCGTGATGCCTCGGAGGTTGTTGATTAAAAATTATAAACACCGCCATCAATCACCTCTCGGCATTATCTTCGCAGCGGGAAATGGTTCAAGGTTGGCCTTCTCGGCGGATCGATCGCGCGGCCGAATCGATCATTTTTTTCCACAGAGAAATATCTCGAAGCGATGGCAAGGTTCAAGGCGGATCTTGGCGTTTAACGATTTCTTCCCACCCGAACGACTCGCGTGTCAGCCACGATGCATACGTGCGTCTAATAGTCAAGAAGGTAATGTAGGTTCAAGGCGCAGTGGGATGCTAAAAGCCGGGTAATCACTCTCTCGCGTCTTAAATGCTGTTTGATCTTTTAAGTACCTCCTGCTTCATATGCAAATCATCGCCATCGCCATCACCTCACCACGACTCGAAACCGCAAAAACGCGCGTCTGCCGTCCAATTTTCTTTTCTTTTCTTTCTCCCCTTCCCTTCACAATTTCGTCATTATATTGGTGGGTCAAAACGTACACCGACCTCCAATCGTGTATGGTTTTCTGTAAAGTTTCACGTCAAATTATATGTATCGGTACAATTGCATGATTGTCGATTTGTATTCTAGGTGATCCGGTTTGGCTTTCCAGAAAAAAAGACCTCAATTATAGTTTTACAATGGCGCGCGTACCCGTGGGCTCTTAATTGCCGTCGTGCGATCAAAGTACAGACCGCAGGATTGAAAACCTTAGTTTACAGATCGTTACCGTTTAGTGCAAAATATAATAATTTTTTTTTCGTATCCTTCGCAGATTTCCATCCTCATCGCCAAGCGGAGAGAAATTTTCATTCCGTCGAACATCACCTCCGGACCATAAGCGCCAGGAGTGTAACAGCCAGAGCCACCCATTGGGATCCAGTATATACATTGGTTCGTTTTTTGCCAAGAGAGAGAAAGAGAGAAAATTGTGAGTAGGCGCTTGCTCTACATAGTGGTGAGTATCGGTTAAGTGTTTGCCGACAATGTTAGAGGCGGCTACCGTTCGCGAGGCTGCAATTATAAAGCGCTTTTACGCGATCAAAGGCACTCGAGCGTTAGGCAATCTTCTGGAGCGCGGATTCCAAGACGGCGTTTAAACGTTTATCTTGTCTTCGAATATGACGACGTCAAGGAGGGAGGTAGAAGCTAATAGAATGATTGTTGTCCTTGATTTACAATTAGAGGAGCACAAGTTTTTTTTACTACCTTGCCTTTTGCACCTGGCACGATTTTTCCCCGCAGGAAAATTTATGATCAATTCTCTGCTCTAACTATCCTGCGGAATGTGGTAATCACTTTGTAACCCCGGGCTATAACGAAAGGTCTGTTTTAATAGTCGGTCGCGGGTCTCGCTCGGCGACCGGTCGATTTTTCAGTGGGTACAGTTTTTCGGGGTCCCCGAAATCCGCTATGGTTGTTTTTCTATTGTGTCCTTCGGTTCCAATTAATTTGGCCATCGAGTGGCATGGGCCCTTCGAAAACAAAGTAATCGCGCACATGTATCTCGCGGTGGCGTTCCCTGTTCGTTTAATTAGCGAGTATTGTGCGCTGGGAAGCAAGGAACATCGCGAGCCTCCGAGTCAGAGGTATCGCGTAACAAGATCTTATTCAATGTTCGGTGCATAGAGGGTTAATGATGCTATCGCCATACAGTGCCAAAGCGATCGCATCGCAGATACGATGCGCGCCCGTATTCCTTCTCTCGTGGCCGGAGAGTTTACCGTGGCAAGAGAGGAGGCCGCTGAAGTGTACGACGGGCAGGATATTTTACGCTCGTCCGCCTCTTTACGTATGGTCTTTTGTTTCCGTTCGACACGTGACGCTGCTCGTTTTGTCCGATCCGAATCCCGGAATTTGTAAGAGATGCCTCTTTCGGGAAAACGCCTCCTCGGATTCTCTCTTTCTCTTTCTCTCTCTCGGAATGATCACATTACTTACCCGGCCATGTCCCGCTACAAATTGGCGATGCTGTAATTGAACCGACCCGGCGAATGCCCCTAACGAACGCGAGCGTCTGACTAAGAATTCCGCGAAACGGGCAAATCTTTGCGGATCATCAGGCCCCGCGCTGGTGCGAGCTCGGCTCTTTGCGTCAAGGTCGCTCAACCTCCCAGTTTCTTCAACGTCTGTGGGAACTTGAGACTTCTCACGTCCGCGTGCACTATCAGCCTGACCTTCTGCACACTTGGGTACAACGTACCGCGGCTCCTTCACTTCCCCCTTTTGCTGGTCTCGATCTCTCGCTTTGGTTTCACGATTTTTCCCGACCTTGAATCCTCTCGGTATAACAAAAACGTTTTGCGCCGAGAGAGCTTTTCACCCGATGCTCACGATAGGATTCAAACACAGGCCGCCTTTTTCATGACAACATTTTTAAAAAAAGCGCACTCGTCGCTCTCTCCCTGCGCTCTCTGCGCAATCATGGCAGCTATCCGCGACTCCATTATGAATCATTATATTGTGAATAAGCGCGATTAGTAAGACAAGACAGTGGGAGGAGTCGCGGGGCATGTTGCCTGCCAGAGGAGCTAATTACTATATTAATTGCTTTTGTGAGACCTCACTCTTCGATCGAACGAACAACTTTTGCCGAGGAAAACAACGTCACGTATATAGACAAGGATTGGACCTGGAAGCCTCAATGATGAAATTGATTTTTGTTCAGCCGTATATACGTGCTTTCGTTTTGTCAATTATGATTTGTTATTAATGCTCCACGCTTGTAAGAATTCAATAAACGTTGTTGTACCATTTAAGACTGATTCAAATTGAAAATTGTTTGGCATTAAATCACTCGGCTGAGTTTGTGTACAAGCTGTAATTATCAAGTCTGGTACAGGGTCTCTGACTACTGCCAAGTCAAAAGTTTCATCAGGAAAATTTTTCATTTTGGTTCATTGAAAAATCAATCGATTTCAAAGTCATAAATAATACAAATCGATGCAGATGAAAACTATAGCAATAAATGAGAAATGTCAGTAGTAAATGAAACTTTTAGAAATCGACTTTTCACTTATTCTTTTTGAGTCTGTAGAATATAAGAACATTTGGATATTCAATAAATTGCACAAAATAAATCCAAAAGACGATTTTTTAAATTATTAATTAAATTTGAAAAAATTGAGTTAAGCGAAATTTAAGAACAATCGCAATTAATGCTATTTTGACCGTTTCGCTAGAACCAGCTTAATTGGTGAGCTGATAAGTGTCTTGAAGAATGAACCACCCGTGGAGCATATTTCTATACCACTCTGTCCTAATCAAATGCAAATCATAAAACAATCTTGACATTCATCAGTTTATTCTCGTTTGCCATTAAATGACTGTTGAATATATTCAACAAAAATTTTCTGACAGGCGCTCAAAAATATTTCAGACGACAATGTCGAATAATCGGTTATCTGAAACTCACTGATTTGACTTCACTCGTGATATTTGTTTGCGCATGCATGATTGATAACACAGCTCCGCGCCAATTGAAGGTTTCTTTTTCAAGGAACATTTTTGTTTTCAAAAGAAAGCTTTATTTATTCTGATTATACGATATCGTCCTCTCACACTGCGGCGGTATTTCACGAGTTTCTCTCGCATTTGTTTGCACTGCGATGATTGTGGTAACGCTTATGGTAAACAGCCGAAAGACTATCATCACCATCATTCACGCGTCGCCTCGGAACTGTAACAGACGCACGTCCGCGCACTTTTTCTTCGTCGATCCGTTCGGGCTTAATGCCGTATATCTATATATTGTATCAAGAACGAGGCGAGGATATATTCGGTTCTTATGTGCGCTGCCTATAAAACTTTTGCCGACCGTTACATATCCCGAAGTCGCTCTCCCGGACCCCGGCGTCATTTTATCGCGTCTGTTCGGCCAAGTGGTACTAAAATTTTTGGGGCGTGGGCAATAATTTACGATGCCGGTGGTAACTATCTGTAAGTACCGCGCGCGCCTCTCCGATCCAACTTTTCTCCGTTGTTCGCTCTCCCGCGAGAACTGGCACGTTTTCATCTTTGCTCTCTGATGTGGCGCATAAATCTGCGCTCGCGAGATCTCGTCGCTCCAGATTTTGACTTACCCGCGAAATCTTATGCACAGCCTCTTATTATAATCGCCTGAATGTTTATCGTCAACCGATCAGCCTGGAAGCGATTTTGATTTACGATTCATCTGTCCCGGCGTTACACAACTCGGGCCCATTAGGGGGTGGTTCTTGCGAAATGGTCGAAAAGGCATTTTTCAAATAACAATTAACCATTTTAATTTTTTGGTTCATTTTTTTTTGATTTTAAAATCATTTTGTACAATTTTGACATAAAAATGTTTATTTATCAGATGTTTCAGAATTCGTATAAAATTGCTCTATTACAGAAATTTGTAAATAAAATTTTTTAATAAAAAAAATGATAAATGGGACTTCAGTTTGGTAGAATTTTTATGTAATTCTGATTTTTTGCTCACTATAGAACGACCTTAAAAAACTACACACGGAAACTCTGTAGTCTTTATACGTTGGCTTGCACCAGCCGTTTGCATATGCTCGTTGAACCGAGAGCTTCCTCGCTGACGATTGCCGATAAGCTCTTTAATTTATCGCCCTTTTTCCAGGTCGTTGTACGAACCATAACGAGTGGTTCGGTTTTACTTGTCGCTCGTTAAAGTCAGTCTTCGATTTGTGCTACCAACTACACCGTCGCACGTACACCCAACCAAGTCGGTGTCCCACAAGTGTACCAAGGGAGGACGATCATTGGCAACGTCGAGTCTCTTCGTTGTCCGAGTTTTAATTTAAGGCATTCAAATCGCGGCTGCGCCCAATTGGGATGTTTCGTTTGATATTTATTGTATGAGAAAGTAGCTGCACCTGCCAATGTAGCCGCAGCTCTACAGACGAAATGACGATTGGACAAAGAACATCGCAGTCCCATCACGTAGCAAATTCTAATCTCGTCGATGTAAGCAGATTCGCTCTATTAGGTGATCGATCCGGGCAATTTTAGCTGTTAGATCTGTTGTGGCTGCACCGACTATAATGTCTGGTCCCGATTCAATATCATGAGTAATCGAATTTCGCCTAATAGAACCTCGTTAGATCTTAATTGGTTGCGCCTGAAATACAACTTTGACTGTATCTAACATGTGTATATAGTTTACGACTTGACTGTGCTCTGATTAATGGTAGAGCTACCATAGTTTGCATTTATGGCTACCGCGATCGGTATTGATTATACTAACGATATTGTATAGAGAAGTGATTTTTTTTATTAGAAATTCTAATAGAGAAATTGATTGTGCTGACAAATGGGTCGGTCGTATCCCATGTAGGAACAAACATGGCATGGAGAACTTGATAAAACCAAGTCGATTGTTGCGGGGCTCAGTAATAGTGAGACATAAAATTATATGAATAAATGAATACATTTTGTGAGTGTACACTATTAAATTCCGGAGCTTATTCATCTTATTGTGAATATTGTACTTGACACGATAATACAGTTATTTGCTAGTAAATAAATAACGTCGTTACATTTGTTTATTCAATAAAAAGTCACTACATAGTACACATACTGAATTGAATGCGTCGCTTGTAGTATAATAAATGCGAATCGTGATGTATGTTCTATAGCTATACGCAAAGGATGAAAAAAATAGATAGTATACCTGATTCAAGTTTCTTTTTCATCATGTTATACCATTATTATAAAAATCGATTCAATTTTGATCAGGACTAAATTGGGCGATTTCGTTTTGCCAAGTTCTATTCCCTTTTGTCAGACCGTCGAGACATTCGGCCAATTCAACTTTTTCATCATAATTTGTATTCAATCCACTTTGGGCGAAATACATTCAATTTGTTGAAAATAATCAGTCGGAATCAACGATGCTTTAATAACTCAGCGCATTAGATCCGTGTCCTAAATACCGAAAAGCGATCAGAAGAACGAATCTGTAACGATTTTACAAAGATGACGGTTGTTCGAGCAAAAAGCGCTCAATGGTCGACGTTTTAAATCTTGTGAATTCAGCGGACTCACCTGGCTTCGAGTCGGTGGTTTTTACTCGGGGCTCAGGGAGAGCTGGAATAAGGTATAGGCCCGATCGGCAAAAACCGATCGAGAGCAATTTATTGCATCTTTCGGACGAGACCGAGGTGGACAGAGGAATTGGTCTCCGCCTCGAAGATATCTTATCTGAGACACACCGTATGCCAGTACCTCTGTGCGTATACTTACCTTTAGAGCCGAGGGCCTGATACCAGTGCCGGATAAGCACCGAACTAGTATCTGATGAACGTATAAAAACAAAGGTAGTGTCTTTTTCTGTTGTAATGATAGTTGATCATGTTTAAAATGTATGTACCGAGAGTAACGTCAGGGAATCCACGATTTTATTTTCATTTTTATTCGTTTTTCATTTGATTCGCTTATGCACAAAATGCGTTATCGAAAATAAGAGATACGAAAAATGAATGTCCTGGAAAACTAATTTTATAAACACGTCAATCGAGTTTTGTTAACAATGTTTCAAGACAAGATATTAGTATACATAGCTTTATTGAAAAATTAATGACCCGAAGGAGGAAAAATTTATTATTTATAGTTTCTTTCCAGGCGATAGAGAGTGATGATGGAATATTACGAGATTGTTGCATCGACAGGATGAGGCAATTTGTTTTTCAAAGTTGCAAAAACTTATTTTCGCACGATAATTGACGCAATTTTCGGGACAAGATTCGGGTCTTTGTGAAGTTGTAATACATTGCGTATTACAGTCCGGACATGATTGGCCGCGAGAAATTCTCTCCGCTGTGCATGCGTGCTGGGGAAGGATAAAAATTACTCGTATTTCGCACGATCTCACGGAGCCACGCGATACTTCATGCCGCGTACACGTGACCCCGCGACCTTAAACCGAGAACTCTTTTCCGCTTCTGGCACTCCTCTCCCTTCTCTTTTCTTATCTTATCCCTTATGCTTGTCTCTTTTCATCTTGCTGAATTCGCAGATAAAATTCTGCGCGCCGTGTGAGGATAAGCGAAGGGACTGTGTGCAAGAGTCCCAGCCATATTTAGCCATCCACATTTCGATACAAAAGACGAAATACGATATCAAATGCTCAATCTTTTCTACCCGTATAATTTATTACGCTCGATACATTATTTTATTGTGGAATCTTGAAAACGTAAAGGATGTGCACGAATTTGTCTTCTTGGTCAGCGTTATAAATTCTACGGACTTACCTTAGATCCATTTTTTTTCACGGACGCAATTTACCTGAATAATTCATTCAACAAATCATTTAGAATGATATACGAAATGAGGATGTGTGCGTCCGTGGCGAGTTAGATTTACAAATCAGGGGTACAAAACCGCGTATGAAATAAAGAATGTGAGATTTGTAACAGAGCGTTGTCTCGCTCAACGCTCTCGGCAGCATCTTAAAAAGGTATTATGCCGCGCGACATTATGTGGCTACTGTGGCTGAATTTTATTAACATACGTTTCGCTCATATGCATATCGCCGCCGCGACAGCTATATGTATGCGTACGTACGGACATCGCAAGCGCCGCATGAAAAAGAGCACACACCAGCACACGCACCCACTTTCTTCGCATACGCCACGTGTACATCCAAAACAATAAGGTCCAGTCACGACTTGGAATCGTTTCGCATAAAAAATGTTCCACATCTTACGTGGTCTGTTGGTATTATCATCCCTTTCAGGCAACCACTTCACTAACAATTTTTCGAATTTAATTGCTACGTTTTAAAAAATTGTCATATCTTTTTTTTCATGTGGAATTTCAAATCATCCAGCAAACGAAAATTGTTAAGAATATTTTTGATTGGAAAAATTGTTCTTTTTTTCCTTGATAACAATTCGCGGTTAAGACATATCATTTTTTCAGACCGGATCGGTTCGATAATCGCGAAGCGCAGAGGCGGAACGGAGAGAAGAGAGACGCTCTCGAAACAATCGTGACAACAGCAGCTGGCGCTGCATTTAACGCGTTCGACGGTGCGCGAAACGCGTCTGGTGGCATTCCTGCGAGAACGCAAGGGCCCTCATTATTGGCGCGCGTCTTTGTAGAAATACGATAGTGCAATCCGAAGAAACTCAGAATGCGATTAGTACTTGTATTCCAATTTAAACGAATTCCCCGGCGAACTTTCATGAACTTGCGCCCCGCGTGCTTTCTGCTAAATTGGAAATGCTCTCCAATGGATATTGGATGTCTGTGAGAAAACCGCCTTAACTCGCATACATTAGTCACGGATGTAAATTGCAGAGCAGGGATTTTGACAAATTGAACCAAACGGCTTAAAAGTTTGGTATACAAAAGTCTTGGCGCATTAAATGAACAGAGTGAGGTACTTTTGCACTCTGACAGATTTCAAACGTTCATATCATCCCGCTGAGTGCACATTGTTCGATAAATTTTGTAAAAGAGTCCGGGGTTTATATATACATAATCCTCTCCTTTTTTTTTGTTTGTTTATTCACTCGCCATGCATATTTTTCACCAGTCATCAAAAATAATGATAACCGGCTGTAGTGTTCTCATATCAACTCTCTCGCGATAGTTTGTTTTGATTGCAGAAGAGGACTCATAAACTTTGAACTTGATGCAAAAATAAATTTTACGATCCAACGTTGGATCGTGATTCAAATGGTGATTGTAAAATTTTATGTATAGATCTCATAAAACTGCAATTAACGTTGGCAATCATTACGATAAAAAGTGTAGAATTGTGCTTTTCAACGGGTGTATTTTATATGCAAGACTGTACACGACGCACACGCGCAAAATTTCCAAACACCTTTGATTTAGCGCTAAAAAATTATATTCGCATAAAGAATGTTTTTTATCGGCATGATAAAAAAATATAAACCCAACGGTGTTTGTTTGCGTTAAATTTCACGTCGTACACAATTCATGCAGCTGGACAATTGTTGATACGGTCGGTTCGTAAAACCGGTAGTTTAATTACTGTCAGTAGAAATTGTTATCTCTGGTCTAATCAACTACACAGGACTCGCTATAATTTTCATTCTGCAGTTATAATCGTTGGGCAACAAAAATGGGATAAAACGGCAACCATCGCAATTGTCTTTAAATCTTGAATTTTTTCAAATGATGATTTGAATTTGTTTACAAATACATAAAACCGTCCTTTTTTCACCAAAAAAGTAACGTAAAAGTAAACATAAACCCTAGTAAAAATGTATCCTGGCATGTCTAAATTGTATTCCAGAGCCTGGCATGGCTCGCCGTGTCACAAAATTGGCCCTTCATAGGTCCAATCAACTTTCACCCGTATTTAGTAAACAATATTAAACCTGTATTGGATATCAATATTAGCCCAAACAATGGATGTACTGCCTTGTCAAGATAAGGCCAACTGTGAGTCCAATATTGGTACTCTTTAGGCCCATGAATGTCATACCCTAAAACTCGAATAATAACAAAACTAGCAGGATATATTATTTAGCGTACAGATTCGTATTTTTATAACATTATGAGTACATATATTCATTATAAACATAAGAAATCTATAAAAATATAATTCAATCTAAAAAGTATTCATCATGAGTGAGATTAACAAAAAGTTTGAAATTTCTTTCAAACTTTTGGTTGCTTTTGGTCACAAATCCCGGACAAAATATAAAATTGTTTATAGGAATTTTTTTGAGATACACATTTGATTGAGAGATGTATTATTATTTTTTATGACTGTATATTATTATAATTTAACTTTTGACCTTAAAATATATTGAAATACGCCAATGTGGACGGACCAAGGGTCAGGCATTACACTTACAGTCGGGGCTGAGTAACACACAATGCAGGGCCAGTGTAACGCCAGTATGTGTGCTTGCCATTAATGGGTGAGCCAATATTGGACCATGAATAAATTTTTACTAGAGAAGTGATTATCTAAAACGTTCTTGGGATTGTGTTATTCAAAGTTTGCTGCCGATCGAACTCCATCAATATTGATAGAAAGTACCGATAAAAATGTGCTCCAACTCTTGACTCCGATAAAGCGATCAATTTTTCTTGTCTTGGATATTGTCGCCGTAGTGTGATTTGCCCGATGCAGCCTGACGATAAGCGTATACACTCTCACGTCAAAACATGCACGATCGAGGCAGCACAAAGCAAAAGACACACGGCTTTGTCCTCACTTAGCGGCTGAATGGAACAATAACATCATTTATGAAACACGTCACTCTGCTAAAAATCAAACGGTCGGGTAATTAAGACGCATTTCTCGATAGACACTAATCGCTCGGTCTCTCCGTAGTGTTATACTGCAGTAGGGGGTAACGTAATTAAGTGATAAGCCCCGGCACTAATAAATTGTCTGCACTCGAGTCGTTATCGATGACGTTTGGTCAGACAGTGTCGAGAAACGGCACGTGACCCTGTTTGGACTTTGATTACCTCGTTAATATTATTGACAAATGTGCTTTCGGTTAATTTCCATCATGCTGATTCTAGTTCGGTCGCGCAAAAGCCATTTCAAACTTAATTTATCGGCGCTGCGGCGAAAACACGTACGCAGCTCGCAAATCTACTTTGTCATATTTGATAATATTAACTGTGAAATTAATTAAGCAAACTGTATCGATCGCGAGGTTGTCGTGGAATTTATAATTAGCACGATTAAGCTTGATTAATATGTTCCACAAAATTATGTCATTCCGTTATCCCGGGCTGTTTGAGTATGCAAATTTGACCAAAAAAAGATTGTTTTCCTTTTATCTCTAGATTTTTCTTATCAATTTCGTAATTTGTCGACAATAACGTAACGGGAATGCAAAACGCGATTTCATTGAAGATGAAACGTATTGCAGAACGTCAAACAATGTAACGGAAAGTGAATGAAACGAATGCCACTGGATTCCAGCTGTTTCATTCCTGTATTGTTTCCAGCTAACTCGTCGTCACTCATGTAGAAATTGTCAGCGATAAGCTAAAATGAACAACTGATTCTACGTTGGACCAATGTTGGCAGCCAATGTTGGACAGTCAACGTTGTACCAATGTTTATCAAATTGATTTGCCAGATATGCAAACAAATTCGATAGCCAACTTCGGCCTACATCATTTATACAATGATCGCATCCAATGTTTATCCAACATTGACTGGAAACATCGGTTGTCAACGTTGGGCCAATGTTGAAACAATTAAATCTTGTGGATAAGTGAGTAACATATTTACACGACATGCGCAATGCAGCCGATGGAGCAATGGACGAGAAAAATAGAAAAATTGTATTTTTTTAATAATTTAAAAAAATTGGCTTAACTCTGGCAAAAAGAGTTGAGCCAACGTAGCTGACGATGATAGGCGGGCGTTTCATTCCAGATTTACCATCTCTGGATCGAAGATTGACAGCCAAAGTTGACTTAACTTTCACAACGTTGGTCCAACGTTGGACCAGATGTAAATTTCTACATGGGCATTATTATAACAGTTCAAACTTGGCTTGGTTCACACTTTGCATGAAATATCTCTTTTTGCAATCTTTTTATTTCGTTCAAGCAAAATTTTATTTCTTTAAGACCCCTTGGCATTATTAACGCCGTTGAAAACTTTCACAAAAAGTTTATATTCATTATTGATGTTCAATACTTATTTTGCATATTTATCATTCATAAAAGTGGAAATCGTCGTTTTTTTTGTTTTACGACGCAAAGGAAACAAATTGAACCGCCGAGACTTCCGTGTGTGTTTCCCTGCCGGTTCGTGCTAACGTAATTTGCGTCTCTCGCAGGAAGTATCGTAACGACACGTCTCTCATTCACAGACGCGTTACATGAGAACTGTGACGCCGCGGAAAAGGGTCATGTGAACATGCCACGGGCAACCACTGGTATACGCGTACTCGCATTACCCCAGACGTACGCCGGCCGTTGACCGCATCTCCGTATTCCCAATGTTTCGTGTTCACTTATACTTTTCATATTCCTCCGAACCCCTCTTTCTCTCTCCCTGATGGCTGATCCGCATTTTATGAGAATTTCGACTTCCACCGAATTCGTCGAAATGTCGTTAAATTTTTACGCCTAAACGAAAAAAGTGCGTGCTTAACTTGCGTCGACGTTTCATAAATATTAAACGTCTAATTATGTCCGATGGGATTAAAATTCAAAAATGTAATTGATTAATATTGCCTCGTGGGATAATTATCAGCCTCCACACGGAGAAAAAGGTTTCCTGAAATTTATCATTTAAAATAGCAAATGTATCTTATATCAAACTATGTTTTGATTATTCCAATTAAAAATCAGGATTT
>JAPYZS010000526.1:0-25097 GCA_030522925.1 Trissolcus japonicus
AATCAACCTTTTATATGCCTCTTGGATTTCAGTTCTTGACGCTGTTGGACCGACTTGTAAAATATCATAATAATTGTTGTCTGAACAATTTAAAATTCTGTTCACTATCTGCTGGTAGTGACTTCTGTCCCTGTCACCAATGGAACCCGTGGAATTACGTCTTTTTTCATTACGAGACATCGTACGAAGCTAAAAATTATACCAATTCATACATGTAATTCTTAATTAAAATATATATGTATAATAATTATAAATATTGGTTTCTAATCATATGGCTTCGTGATATGGCAATTTTCTGAAAACAAGTTTTAAAATGTTATTAAACCAAAAGTTACCAAAATTACAGTTTTGTTTAATTTTAATTCAATCAACAATTAAATTGCAAATTAATTTAACAAACAGCGGATTCTCTCGCTTATCTTACACCTTTTCTAAACAAAAATCTTGACGTTTTATTATAAATTATTAGGTTTACAGAATCTTGCTTTAATCAATTTTTTAGAAAACAAGAGGTACTTTTAATTTTCAATAAACCACGTCCCTAATTCCGACGCAGAGTAAAGTTAAAAAGGAAATTATAAAACGCAGAAAGAAGAAGAGCAAGTCTCTTTGGACATGAAAGTCTGATAGAATTTAAATTGTAAACAGCGCGAGATTTGAATATCCAAAAGAATGAAAATAAGTACAAATTGATTTTGGATTATTAATATTTACTGTCTAATAAGTAATAAACAATTAACATTTGTTTAATCAAACGCATGATCAGATGCACAAAAATAAATGCACATAACCTACTTGCGTTTATGAAAACGTACCGATAAAAGGCGACTATTGTCTGCAAGAGGAAATTTGAATACTATTGTTGACCGACATCTTGCACGAAATAACATTACCAACGGTTGCCATATGCGACGTTGCACACAACTAAACTATCTTGTGTTATATTGCAGCCGAGTAAAATCGTTTTTTTTTTTTTTTTTATTATAGCTGTGGAAAGTCTTAGTTTTTGCTTTCCTCAAACCAATTACTGGGCAAAATCTAAAAGCACAGATTTTTATTGCCGGGGGAGAAGGATTTTCTTGATTTCAGAAAATTTTCATTTCACATTTTTTATACAATATTTTGATTTCGTTCAATTATAGAAATTTAATGATCCATTGAACAATTGTTTTCTTTAATAAATTAAAACTGTGGAATTAAAAAGAAATATTTACCGCTTTATCATTTGGTGCACTATCGTCTAGTTATTTTTAATGATATTTATTTATTTTAATGTTATTTATAATGATATAAATGTATAGTGGCACAAATAAATAACCGGTGGTAATCTAAGAAACTGGTCAAAGAGGAATTCCCCTTTGTATTTGAATTAGATGTTGTACGAGTGAATGATACAAAATATTCACAGATGGCAACACCATTCGGTACAGAAGTTCACAAAAGCCAGTAGAAATAACTGTAGGGAAAGAAGAGTTTACGGGTCAAAGATAAGACAGAAAGAAAATCGGTAGTTTACTAATTGAGAATAAGCTAATTATAAGATGAATTTATATTCTAAAAAAATACATGTTTATTTAATGTGAATATAGTATCAATGAAAATTTCAGGCATGCGTATTTATTTTTTTGATAAAATTATTTCACTCTAGGACGCCTCGTACATATATATATAAAATATATATGTATAAAAAATACAACATTAAAATTACACAATATTGTGCATTTTATTTTGTCTAAAGTATGCAAGATACTAACATTAATAATACGATCATCTTAACATCGTATATATACGATATAATTTTTATACAAAATAAGAGTAAAAATATTTTCAGTCTTGTTGAGAAGTCGTGTATAATATTGTATAAAAGCTAAAAGTTGAGGTTTTTTCATCATCAAAGATTTGAATTGGAACCTTGCTATAAACGGCAAAAAGACAAAGTTTTGTAAAATTAAAGAGTCGAATGCAATAACAAGATTTGCACTCAGGAGGCCTGCTTTCTCGAAAATCGAAAATTATCTTGATATTTTTCGATTTGAAAATAGAGCTTTATAAGCACAAATCCAGTTATTGCATCCGAGTAATCAATTATAAACAAAGTGCTCCATACGGAGATAAAAATGCTTCTAAAACCATTACATTGCTGAGTCATTTCTGAGTATTGGAAGAATAGTTATTTTAAACCAAATAATACTGACAACAATATTTCTAAGTGCTATAAAATTCGCAAAATAATTTTCAAAACACAACTCAAAAATTAAAACGTGAAATGAATATAAATTATTTAAATAACAAATTAAACATATTGGTAATGACGAAATATTCAAAAATCAAGATAATAAAATACTAATTTTATGTAAATATTGTGCAATTATACATAACCAATTTCATTACCTTAATAGTAATGAGGGATACTAAAAATGGCAATTATGCTGACCTCTTCCATACTATCGTATCATAATATCAATCCATGAAATATTTTCATGTATAGAAAATAACTCTACATTGTGTATTAATTGTGCATTATTAATTTTCACGTGAGTCTTCTAGAAAAATTGCACATTTCAAGTCTCCGAACTTGGGTGTACGCGAACAGCATTACACGCCACCTTAATCCTAGTCTTACATACTTGATTAAGAGCCGGGTCAAAAAAAGCTGTAAATATTTCAACAGTTTTCCAAGCCAACCCTTAAGCTAATTGTTCATTCCAAATAATAATTCATACTACACGCACATCATCAGACACTAAGATATAAATAGAACACAGTGACTAGCGCAACAATGACGCAAGACGATTAATTAATAAAGCAATTAATTGATCGTTACATACACAGTCATTTAAGAATCTCATCTATAATAATGAAAAGCAGAAATTCACTAATACAGATCACACTTTATAGTCAGTCTTTTTATCTGGATTTAATTGTGCAATTACGCTCGTCGCTCCCGTCCGAGCACTCAAGAAACCCATTGCAGATTTGAGATTTCGGTAAACATTCACCCAAGGGACACCTGTGGCCCTTGCAGGAAAACGATCTCGGTTCAAAATCCGTCCCAGACATTTCTCTTTTGATCCAGTTAAGATAATGAAAGACTTTTGTGTAAACTCCGGGACGACCTGGCCTGGCGCAACCATAACCGTTAGACGTTATTCCTGAAAAATATTTTTATGAATGCCAATGAGAGAGCTGTCCGACTTTTAAATTTCATCATCCGATTGGAGTTAAAATACGCACCTTGTAAGGTGTACTTGTTGAACGTTTCTTGACACACAAGTGGTCCTCCACTATCACCCAAACATGCGTCCCGGCCACCATCGTTGAAACCGGCACACAGCATGCCTGAGGTAATCTTGTATAGGGGCAAAAACAGAGTTTTTTTGCGACACTCTTCCGTTGAGATTACTGGAATGTTTACTTCTTGCAGTGTATCAGCTATTAACAGAAGAAGAATTTTGTGATTCAATTTTTCGTAAAACATTTTTTTCCTCAAGTTAAAAAAACTATAACGTTTTTTTTTACTTACGAAATATTCTGCCAATCTCAGAAAGTTGACCCCACCCCGTAACGGTACAAGTTGTTCCATTTTTCGGTTCATTGTTGGGCAGACAAATTGGTCTAACAAAGTCACTGAACGTTACAGGCCTCTCCAATCTTAACAGAGCTATATCGTTTATAAAACCGTTATCTATATAATTAGGATGTAATGCAATGTGATCGACTCTAATCAGTTGCTCGTATGGACTCGGAAAACTTCCTTTTCTAGTTACTCCGATCCTTGTTACCCAGTATTCGTGTTCAGATCTACAAAAAAATTGTTTACATAAGCATAAATTATTCATCTATTATATATTTTATATTGTGATACTTTTATTTTGATATGCTCATAATTTTTTCGGTTACTTTTTTATAACGAGAAAATCAAAAAAGGAAATATTGTGCGACATTGATGATTTAATGTTAAAATATGATTTCAGGTATATTTATATAGCCAACCGATAAAAACAGTGTGCAGCAGACAAAATCCATTTGTCACCAATGAGAACACCTCCGCACTGATAATTTCCCTCTTTGTACAAAGCTGCTTGCCACGGCCAACTGCCTGCTTCTGAACTGTCACCGCCGACGATTCTATAATGTCGAGAAAAATGTATCCTTCGGAAATATCCAATACAACAAAAATTTATGATAAAGATTAGATAGCATGTTGACTTAATTTTTATATTTAAAATACAAATCTGCCATAGATACCTAGCTTGTGAAACAGCTTGCGTTCTGATGCCACATTCAAAGTTTTTGCATTTTACTCTCAAAACTTCACGTGAAGTACAATCTGTAGGTTGAAATGTAAGACTTGTTCTCTCTAATGTCTTATTAGTTAAGGATAATTTGTAGTAAGACTGAGCGTGTTGCAAGTGTTGAGTTTCTTTAACTTTTTCAACTAGCTCGAAATCTCTGAAATAAAAAAATGAAAATTAAATAATCAAATGAATTAATATATAATTGTTTCTTTGATATTAACTTATCAGTTAAGAGTCAAATTGTTTAACGTACTGGTATGTTATTGCTCGACACACAGCACGGCCCAAATCTTCGATCGTCCAAGAATTTTGACTTTCTTGCAATAGATGTTCAATGTCACTTAAACATAATTTACCCCATTTGCCATTTCTTCTGATGTTTAAATAACCTTTGTCACGATAGTCGTCAAGTTCCTTTTTTCCAGGCATATTGAAATTTTGCTTAGAACTAGTTGGGAAAGAATTGCCGTTCGCTAAACTGTATTTCGAGTCCATCGAAATTTCTCTTCCTTCTATGACAGGTGTTTTTTTAAACAAAGAATGAGTGATCTTAAGGGTTATCTTGGGTGGTGAATCGGCATTATCATGTTCCGCAGATTTTAATCCATTATTAATAACTGCGCGAAAAGTACTCGATTCTAAAACAGATGTCTCGTGTGATACTTTCTTCTCCTCTTCTTGATTTGAAATTTCTTGACTGTCAAATTGTTCATCATCTTTTTGAGATTTTTCGTTTTCGTCGCTGGTATGATATTCCGAAAAGTCATCATCTATCAGTGCAGCGCATTTCTTTTCGTCTTCACCTGCCGGGCAATCTTGCACCCCGTCACACACTTTTCGTTGATCTACACAAACTTTGCTGTTGCCACAGATGAACTGACCATTTTTGCACCAATCTGTAAATTAATAATTATAATAAAATCGGCGCAACCAAATTTTCCGATGTTAATTTTTGTTACATTACCACAATTTGTTTCGTCAGAGTAGTCCCAGCAATCTGGTATCCCATCGCAAATCTTTTGGTGAAACATTTGTGATTTCATATAGTCTGCACAAGTGCAATTTGCCTCGTCTTCTTGTCCCAGGCACTCCCCTAGCATATTACACCTTCTTGCTGCCGGTAGACATTTGCCATCTGCACATCGAAACCCGGTACAATTTTCTGGAAACAAAATTAACAAAATTTGATTATTTATTTTTCAACCTATAGATCCCAATTTGAATTCAAAAATGAAAGCTGAATAATCTTACCACTAAAATTTGTGTTGCTGATAACTCCAATTTTAACTGTTGCATTGACTCTATTCATTACTTTAACAGGAATTTCTAATCCATCTCGGTTTAACTTAAAATTTGCAGATACATTCTTCATTGCTAAATTCTTCTCAGCCGCCTCTGCCATCTTGATAATATCTTCTAAACTTGATGGTTTACTATTAGGTGTCATGGTCTCAACGGATTTCATCGACTTGCTAGTTGAACTGACATTAGTAGACTTGGGATCATTAACTGTTAAATTTATAATATCTAAACTGATGTTATTTTTTTCTCTGTTTGGACTTGGAGATATTTGAAAGGTTGAGGAAATTGGATTAATTTTCACATCTATCTTTTTTAAATCTTCACTTGAATTCGCACTGTTGCTTTCTTTTAAAACGGTGGGATTTTCTGTGTTATTTTCTTCTCTCTCAGTTGAAACTTCCTTCTTAGTTTCTGGAATCTGCACAAATGACACATTTACTGGAACCCCATCATCAGAAAGAACTGCTTTTTGTTTTCCGTCGTCCGTGGTGTTTATCAATTTAGAATTATTCACATGCAAGTCGCTGCTTTTTACACTCGTTGATATTTTTGTGCTGATTGAAGTCACTACTTCTATTATCTGCTCCGAAGTATCGTTTTTCTTTTTCGACTTATAAATGTGAGTAGTGGGACTGCTTCTGTTACCAGGAACTTCAACTTTCAGTGACTCTGTCAAAGATATACCCTGGTTCTTAGGAAAAGTGACTTTTTGAACAGACGCTTTTCCGACGCTTGAACCTTGAATTTTAGGTCTAGGTCTGATAGGTCTTCCCACACCACTGTTACTTTTAACAGGAGCCAGCGTGACTACATTCAAAATTCCATTTGCCTTAGCAGACTCGTTGCGATTTCTCTTGTCCTGAGAATTTTCCAATTCCGGCACACTTTTGATCGCCAACATTTCCGTTTGGTTATCATTCGAATGAGTGTGGTGTGTCACGTGTCCCGGAATATGTTTCACCGTGTCAACCTCGATAAATGTAGAATTTCGTGAATAGTTTTTCAGTACAGTATTGTCACTCTTTTCTTCTTTTTTGTCCATATCAGTTTCGACCCGATCCGAATTTTCCGTACTGTTATTTCCATCCGTCAAATTTTCCTTTTGCAATTCTTCAGGTTGCTGGTCGTGTTCCAATAACTCTATCTTAACGTTCTTTGTTGGAAAATTTACTCTAAAGACGTTTTCATTATCTTTTACAAACGTTGTAGCTTTAACAACCTTTTCCAAATTATCAAAAACTGAACTCTCGTTCTCGCTTTTGAAATACGAACTGAAAATCTCAGGCATCCCACGAACAACTGAAGGATCTTTTGCTACCATTTCTGTGCCGTTTGCGCCATTCACTTTGATCGCCGAAACATTTTTCGATTCAGGAACCTCAGCTGCTGTCAAATTTGCAGTTCCTCCATCAAGTTCAATTTCTTTGTCCAATACGGGGCTTATCTTATCAACCGGAATGGTATGTCGGAACGGTTTGATCAACCCCGGATTCTCAATGATCCCTAATTTCTCACCGCCACTCAGATGAGGTGTTTTATAACTCGTGTAAACTGGTTGTTTCTCCAAACCAACAGTTTTCTTATTCTGTGACACAGTCCCTTTTGTTTGGTCGATCCCCTCCTGAGAGAATGAATTTCTAAGTTCCTGAGTCAGTTCCACGTCGGAAACAGGTTCTGCTACTCCAACTCCCAAAAACGGTTCGACCGGCAACTCCTCCACCGGAAGTAACATAGGTGTATTGGTATCCAAAAGCATGGGGTCAATGGTGGAACTCAAAATTTCAATTGGCAGTTTCATCCCATTATTGAGCATTCCGAGAGATGTGTCATTTTGTACACTTCCCGTCTTATTAAAAACTATGTCACCTTCAGACGACGTTTTAAGATGCACCTCGAATGTATTTTTTGAATTTTCATCGAAATTCGTAATGATCTTTTCTCTGACCAAGTCGTCTTTGCTGGTCGTGGGAGAGATTTCTTCAGGCTCCGCCAGGATGTTCTTGAACTTGCTGTTTATGCGGTAATGTCCTGTTTCTTGAGGCACCACTCGGTCATGTGGAAAATCAGTCTCCTCATTGTCAAGCGAACTCACGCCTTGCGTTATAATGCTGGGCACTTCGATATCCACGATGCTCGACGGAATTATGATATCTTCCGTTCTTGTTTCAACTTTCGTTCCATTGACTGAATTCTTTTCTGTTGCTGATTTATTTGAAGCCATTTCCAAGGCCATGGTGCTATTTTCTGTGACAAATTTCACTTGTGTATTAACGAAAGGTGGAACGATCGGCTTCCAGGGAGAATTTTCAAAGTAAGGATTGAAATATTCGTTGCCACCTTTCACAGGTGGAGAAGTTGGTACTTTCGTAGTTGTTTCTAAAACAACTTCAACTTGACCTTTGATGCTAATCGGTTTTGATTTTTCCGTTGTGGTTGTTAATCTAGTTGATACAGTTTTTTGTGTCGTTGATTCTGCCGTGGTGGCTTGTGACGTCATTGTATTTTGTTGAGTTTCCGGTTTTGGAGTTAACAATTTCGTGGCCGTGTAAGTTCCCTGCACTGTCGGAACGTTGTTCAATTCGATCTCAGCTTCAATTGCATCAACTTTCGAAGGTTTGATTTTATTCTTGGGGCTGATAATTAACGAACTGTTTTTATGCGGCCGCATCACTCCGTTTTTTGTTATCATTGTGTTTCGCTGCTCGCTTGCTGTTTTGTGGTTTGAACTTTCTGGATTGATTCCTAAAACGAAGTATTAGATAATAAAAACATCAATTTCATTAGTACTAACTAATTGTTACACAATTGTTCATTTAAATTGAGAAAAATACAAAAAATTAACAAACCGGAATTTACTGCTAATTAATTCTATACTCACGTTTTACGATAATACTAGTCAGATCAATTTCCAGATCATCAAACACATTTGCGTTTGAGTAAGTTTCTTTTACGATTATCTCTTCAATCGTCTCTTCCACTTTCATGATCGACCTTGGCAGCTTCCTGAGATCCAAATATACTTTAAAATATACTTTAAACGTCGAGTTTTCAAATTTGTCTATAATAATTTGTTTATAAGATGATCCTAGAACACTTCTTTTCATCAAAATCTCCAGCTGAAATCACAAAAAAGGCATCACTAGTACACAAAATTAAAAAATTTAAAGTTGTTTCATTAAAAAATTACAGATATTTAAACTTACTAAATTTTTATATTTTCTTTCCTTTTCACGAAAAACCATGCTTGTATTGAGTTTCAACATAGGATTGTATTTCTCTCCTTTCGTTACACGGAAGCTGCAGGCATATCCAACGATGGCTATTGGAAATAAATAATAATTATCATGCCAATAAAGACGACTGTGATACCAATTTGAGTAAATGAAGCAATGAGTGGACTATAAAAAGTTATGAGGCACTTATGTGCTGGCAGGTAAAAAAACGGTACCGTGTACAAGTTTTAATGTTGACAACAACATTTTTTTATTACAAATTACACGTAATTTTAATAAAATATTAACGCGTGATGTTTAGATAATCTTCAGCTTTCAATTTGAAGTAGGACTTTATGATACTTACCACTTTTAGTGTCTGTTCTCAGAGCTGAAAAAGTTTTATGATATTAATAAATGATCACAATTTACGTTTTTTCGATGAAAAATTCAAGTCATTATTTACCTCCCATCCATAAAACTAATCCAGCGATGGCAAAAACTGCTATTAAAACGAGCATTGCGATAATGATGAGCATAGCACTTCCGAACTTCCAAGAAGAGTTGCATTGTCTGCCGGAAGGCTTTGGTGGTACTCTGCCCCAGGCCGATCGGGACTGGAAGTAGTAATCATTCTGAAAAAAAAAATTCACAGATGTAAAGATTTTAAAATGTTTATGCGCGTCATAATGACGAGACACAAAAAAGCGTACGTCTTATACAAGGCGACCATTATTTGATGCAAATTTGTTTTGCTTTACACTTGACTTCTTCAATTTAATCATTTGAAACGCTGTGTGCCTTATTTCCTTTCCATCATTTTTTTTTTCAAAAAATAAACATTTCTTAAAGATAAGTGCAAAAAATATTACGTTTAAGATCAATTTTACAATATCCTGTACTTAAATAAACAACAATGTTTTATAACAATTATTTCAAGTTATTTGTAACTTTTATTATTGTAAACGCAAAATTTGTATTTACAAAAATTTTTAATACCTTATTTTATGAAAGAATATTTTTAACTTTAGATAATACAGTATGCTAAAATTGTTCTCACTTTAAAGACAAAAACGACTTTGAGTTATGTTTCTTGGCGATGTAAAGTATCATAAGAATTATAAGCGTCCTGTTTTACTGTTCTCTCTATCTCTCTCGAACCTTCGACAATCACTGCACTGTTCTATATTTGAAAAGCAATTACAGAAGTGTTGTATGCACAGACACTCAAACCATTATTTTCTTAATTCTGCCCATTTATGAGTTTTATTCAAGTCCGGGAACATTTTGAAATTGAGTTTAGTCGAGACTTCAACTTTCTGTGCAAGTTTTTTTTTTCTCAAAACAATCTAACAAGCTTAGGTCTTGTAGATTTTAAAATTTTGTATTTCCAAATAAAAATAATTTCCAAAATTTTCAAATGGCTGTATAATCAACTTTTTTTTTATTTTTTTTTTTATTAACAAATTTAATATTATATCTGATTATATTTTTAGATAATCAAAGTTTATCTAAATCTTATATACAGTGCGATAAAAATTGAATGTTATAAAACTGTATATTAGGTATAAGAATAACAGAACGAACGGTACCCTCTAACGCGGTGCGTGATACGGTTGATTTTGATTGCAAATGCACGTCTAATACGTACCTCCAAGAGATGGTAATTTGAATTATGTGCAAACATAATAGCATGTAATTTTTTTTCTTCCACTATGTTTTTTACCAATGGTTAAAACGGCTGTTTCGAGTCAAAGAAAATTGTAATAATACGGTAGTCACAAATGTTTTAATTAAAATTTAAATCACTAATGCATATACTTTAGTTCACAATCCATCCGAACAGTTATATTTTAAACCGAATTTTAACTGTTTATGTTTGTTTAAGTTTTTTAATTGTCCTTGTTGCCACTATCAAGTTTTTTTTTATTCTGGCTCCACAATAGCTACATTTTGGATTTTGAATTTTGAATGTAATTATATTTTCACAGGTTGGCCACCCAACATAAAAACCGTCCTATCAAAATAAATATAAAAAATTATATAAAAGTATAATTTACTAAATGACCATTTATAACACGTTACAGAGCAGGTTTAACTACATGGATTACAAAGCGTGGTAACAGCTATGCACGTTCTTGGAAGATGCGCGATTCCGCAATTTTTTCTCAAATTAACTCAACTTAAAGAATGAAATTTTAATTGGCAAAAATCAGAATCATACAGTTGCGATTTTTCTCAAATTAAATTTTAATCAAAAATTACCAGAGATAAAATTTCATCTAATATATTTCGTTTATACGGATGTTTTTAATTTCAGTGGAAATCATCGATTGGAGATGTTATGTAATAGAAACTCAATAATTTTGAAATTGATTATCAAAATTCCGTACATTTAATTATTCCTCGCAAGACTTTATAACAACTTACAAAACTTTATTATAACTTATATCATCTTACTCACGAACATGTTCGCACATTCTGCTTTACGAACCGTGTTTCCTGCACAAAGTTCACTGATCGGAGTGAAATATTATATGGACTTGTATTAAATCGATTAATTTTTTTAAAAAATCTTAACAGTTTATATTTTTGAAACAAAATTTATTATCTTTTTATGAACACAATATAATCCGACAAAACCTTTACATTTTTTTTTTCATAAAAATGAACATTTTCTTGAGCAAAATTTCTTGAATTTTTTAAACCAAAAAAATTAAATATCATCTTTGCTCATTATAGTTGTATAAACATTTAAACTTGGTATCATTAGTTGACCACCTTTGTTCGAATTTCATTATTCAAATTGTTCGCCACAATATAAATGTGTTATCAAACTTGGTATCCCTGATTATGAAACAGTTACGCTCAAGAGCGTTTGACTTTAATTAACCCCGAGGATCACTGATTTTACGCCCGTTCCATTCCATAAAAGCTGTCTTGACCGATTTTTATAAAGAAATTCCGCGACCAAGCCTAGGATCGTAGCGTCAACTATGTAAGCGCATAACATTCTTCTATGGGTTCCATTAAAAAGACAAGGACGCTCTAATGGAATGGCCTTGAAAGATCTTTGCACTCCGCGAGTTGCATCTTCGCGTATTGCTGAGTTTTTTTTTTTTTTTTACAATTCTTGACGCTCGAAGGACGCTCGCAGCCTCGTCTTAGGTCATGGTCCACGCACATGCACGCCAGCAGCCATTGATTCGTTACGACTCAGCTAAACAAGCGTTCTCTCAAACTCGGTTGCCATGTTTGTCACAGTGCTGGATTCCAAATAAATTGCATGCTTTACAGCGAATATAATGCATCTCAACGCGCGTCACTCGCCGCAACGTTTCTTTGTTCTCTTTTTTTCTTCTTAATCATAGCACAAATAATTCCACATCAATTATGTGCCATGTTTTTTCCTCAGCATCTTCTTTACCTCGAACTTGTCATTAGGTTAACAAAAATCGACCTGGAGAAAATTCTTCGTCAAATTGTTTAGTTTTTATTAAAGCCATTCCTGATTGCGCCTAAGAGAATAAAGAAGAACTATGCAAAAATGCGTATTCAGTTAGAGGATCGTTACAAATCGCTTTTCTTTGTAGCGTCAAAAAAAGGTTTTGTACCCCGCCGAAAGAATGAACCAGTATAAAATAGACAATAATAAACCGAACCGTTCGAAACTGTACATTTTACTATGCAGAGTGTGATTTAAAATTTTATTATTTGCAAAGGATGTCATAAAACTGACCTGAAATATTGTTCATTCGCATTCCATTTTGACACGAAAAACAGAAAACAATCCGCGCAGATTTTTTACGCCGACATTTTTTAATGGAGAATCAATTAGCAGGATCCATTTTCATCCCATCAATTTTTCTTAGTCATAATTCTTACGGACGGATTTTAAAGCTGATTAATAAACAATTTTATTGTTGAATGTTATTTCTCGATAAATCTGTTTTGTTATCTGACGATAAATCTATTGTGATACCAAAAGATAGCGCGCTTTATATCCGACCCGTCAATTTTTTTTTACTGTCAATTTATGAATGCGAAACAAAATTGATGATAATTCGCGTGCGAAAATTATAACTCGACGCAAAACTTGATGAATATTCAATCACGCGGAGTAAACAATAAAAAGAATTATATTTTATCATCAGCTCCGGCGCACAAAGGGAGAAACAAACACGTTTTTGTATATAATTATATCGAAGAATAGATTTATTTATTCAAGCAAGGAAGATCAGTTAGCGGGAGGGCATTGTTGTCGAAAAGAATAATGAGAAAAGCAACGCGCGCGTTGGAATGAGCGCGCGGCGCTACCGATATTTACAATTTGAGTGCTTGTAATTGCCCGATCGTGGCAAAATCTTGTTTATAACGAGTTACGCGTTTAAAAGGAAATGCTTTTATGCTCTCATTTAATGCGCTATGGGTAATTTTGTGCGCTTAGCTGTGATACGCATGTAAGATGCTATCGTCCCGACGGGAATACCGTTCCCACACTGTCGGCGAAAAATTCATTAAATTTATAAATCAACTTTTATAACCAGCTGCTGCAACAACCCTCTAATTCCGGCGTCATTACTTCGTCCGCGCCGTCCATTTTTATTTCCCTCAAACGCAAAAAAGTGAGCAATCAACAACTTTTGATTTACATTAATTAACATAATTTTATGCCTCTGAAATCATTCTAAAAGTCTTTATTTTTCACCCCCGAAGAGTATCACTGAAGAAATGAAGAGTAAAACTGATAAACAAAACTAGGATGCCCTCGTTGAGACGGTTTCAATGAATTTAATCTCGATCGGAGCAAAATATCAGAATAATTTTATCTATTGTGCCTGGGTATGCACTTGGGTTCTCTCTCTCTCTCTTTCTCTTTGTCTCTCTCTCGCTCTCGTGCTGGCATACTGCACCAAAGTGTGCCAGCCAAATAACAGTACTTGAAATGGTGAGGAACGGTCCACCAAACGTGGTCCTCGTAAGACAGCTAGCAAGGTCAGTGCCATTTCATGTAATAATTTACGTTATGTATACACGGTTAAGGCCTCTGCGCTCAACTAAACGGTTCACGCATTTTTATCCGGCTCAGAATTTTAATCAACTGATTCTCGTTCGATAATTACGATTCTCAATTTGAAATATTTTGCATTAACTAACTAGAGTTATGAGTCTTAATTTTTTTTTCAAGTAGGAGAATAAATCAATGTCTGTTCAAACAAAAAAGCACCTACTTTAATCGCGAGGATAAAATAGTATTTTGAAATAACTCAACTCCTATTATTTTGCATTTCAATTAAGTACAGTTGTTTATAATTTTTCACAAGAGAAATTTAAATTGAATCTGTTATAGAATGAACAAAATCGTTTGCTGTAAAAAAAACGTTTGAGAATAAAATTTTGAGAATAAACTTTGCGATTTAAACGCAAATCAAAATTGTTTAAACAAAGAAACAATTTTGCATCACTGTTAAACTACCAGTTGTGATTTGTTCGAACTAGAAATTTGAATTGTACTTGTTAAAATGTAAGTAATTATTCTTAAGTTTAAGAAAAATGTTCTTCGAACAGTGTTTTTAAAGGTTCTTTTTTTAATTTTTATATTTTTTCAGACAGACAAACTTGAATATCGAGAGAAGAGAAAATTATGATTCTTATTATTTTCTCACTCATCTTTGCAAGATTTAATCAGACAATTGATTAGGCTGATTCATTACAAGCCGATCAACAATTTATCACATCAGAGATTTTCCAATGAATCGGATGAATTGTTCGATTCCGAGAACATGCATCTAGAACCGAGATCATAATCGTAAGTATTATTTGTTTATTTATAAGCCTAGTGTAAATGATTGTTGATTTGTAAACGCAAGACACATCCATTGAGGATAAATTGATTACGGCCTGAGGACTTTTCCATGTTTTCAATGTAGTTATTGGCCATGAACTACGACGGTTCGATACAGAGCAAAGAACACGAACTATGCAACAGGTCGTTTAAAAGAAGTACATGTCAATGAACTTACTTGATAAGGGTAAGAGCCTGGTCTGTACAAACTGCTCGTGGTCAGAGCTGGATGACTTTTGCTACTTCCGCACATCGATGCCATATTCTGATTTTGTTTATTATCCTTTCCCGAGTTCACTCACATCACCTTCAAATCACATCTTTTTTCCCTCAATCTCATAAACTCTCGTTTCTCAAGTTCAAGTTAAAAAAAACTGTTCACAAGTTGTATCTCAAAAATTTCCCATCTTCAAATGGGAAATTTCACAAGCACTTTTTATCTCGATTTTTCCCCGAAGTTTTCAAGTTCAATGTTTCTTCCGATTTGCTTTTCTTCAATGTTGTAATTTTGCTTCTTTAATCTTGCTTGTAAAATTTTTGTAAATGATGATTTTTTTTTGGACTTGACAGTGTAGAAATAAAAGAGCAATTGTTATGTCGAGCACACGAAGATCAACTTTGATGTAAGAGTCGATTTATTTGGGATTAATTCAAGCGTCTGGGCGCGCGCGTCCTTTCATCGGAACGGTTAGCTACCAACTGACAACCAAGGTCTCAGCAATCGGAATCTTCACACACCGGTATTCTTCTTTATTCTTCAGCTTGCTACGAATTGCCACGCTGCTATTTCCTCCCTACATAGTATTCCAAATACCATGTTTACTATGCACTGCCGCAAGCCCACACTATCGGTTTCGTAGCCTTTTTTGAATGGATCAATCATGTGCATACTTTCGCACCATCGGCCAACATTTTTTTCTTCCAGCAGACAGACAGGAACTCAACAGTCACGCTTCTCGATAAGAAATTAAAATCAGAAGACCAAAATCACCGGTTCAAAAACTTTTCAAGTTGAAGTTCAAAAATAAAATGCTATTTTCAATGATGAAAAAATTGTTTAAACCAAATTACATCTTTGAACAAAATAATTAATTAATGCTCGGTTTAAAAAATAAGACAAAGTTGAAAATTTTGTGCAAAATAATCCAATAGCTAAAATCACGTTAGAGGTGATAGAAGAATCGTAAAACTTTTTCTAACACCGAAAATTGATTTCGTAAGAAGAAAATAAAAAAACTAATGTTATTTTTGTCGAACAACAGTTATGCCAGTTATAAATGCAATGTATTCTAAACAGTTTCTGTAATGATTACTTCATCGGATACATAATCAGGTTTTAATTTAAATCGTCATACAAAATATTCATTCCGTTCCAGTTAAACCACCTGGAACGGGATTTTCTTAAATAAAATGCGGAGATAAAAGATGGGTTTCGGACAGTCTTCAGCGAGGAATCTTGATCAGGTGCATAAATCGAGATCAGATGTACTGGCTTGTATATTCGATGTGGTCCGTATAGCAGGTATTCTTGTTACATAACTCGGCCCTTCTTTAGGCCAAGACCTTCTTATAGTAAAAAAAATTCGGATCCCTTTCGCCTCTGGCGTAACTGCATCGGTACGGTATCACCCAATCGATATAAAAAATGCTCACAAAATTGGTTACTCAAAATTCAAAACATTTTTTTTTTTTTCTATCTTACCGAAAAAATTCTTTTTGCGTTAAACAAAATACCACAAAATTAAAAAAAAAATTAACAAATGGTTGTAATCTGCACAGTTTCACTACAGGTACAAGATGTGCCAATGTTTTTTTTTTAATTTATAGTAGCACTTTTTTCATTTTTCATCTTATCTTTTGTTCCAAGAATTTTTTTAATGACTTCTTAAAATATTCAATAATCATCTTTTTCAATAGCGTCCATTATCCTTTGGAAAACCTGAGGACTTAGGCCCGAGTACGTATCGGGATCATGCAGATAATCCGGCGATCTCCGTCTCCGTCGTAGATAGTAATCGTCGTAATCCCCTCCCGAGGGTGGATTAACTTTTGCGTAGTAAAGTGCGGCAAAACCACTGTAAATGAGCAACGCGGCGGTGGCAAGCTGTAAATAAAATTATTCGACGTGAAATTTACAACTGCCAATGGGCAGCCGCAATCGTAAAACACTTAAGAGTATGTGGTACAAGACTTGTGCATCCGAGCGTTGCACCCGAACACGTTGCCAATAAAATGTGTCGGTTACCTGAAACACAGCCCAAAACTTGTAGCTCCCCTCATTTATGAGAAAATCATAGTAGCCGTTCCAATAGTCCGCCTTGCCTTGAGACACTCCTGTGTTTCTGTTATCGTCGTCGGAGTCATTATCGTCACTGTCGTCGTTGTCCTCGTGATTGTAATCCCCGCGGCTGTAAGCCCTTTGAAGCAGTCTGGAATTTCTGAAAAAAAATTTCATTTTCATTTAATCGTTTTTTTAAATTCATTTTTAATTCATTTTTTTGTATTTAATCGTTTTTTTTTTTTTTTTTTTTTATTTAAGTCACTTTTTCATTATTTTTCTTTTTGTAATTATTTTTTAAATTAATTTTTTGATCGGTGTTGCGATTCTGTAAGAAGTGTGTTTTTTTTCTTCGTTTTAAATTTTACGATCAACGACGTACCGATACGACTTTGCAGTCGTTGCTACAGCAGTTTTTTCCGTCGTAATCATTCCGTCACTCTCGGTTTTCATTGAAAGTGTATCGGGTTCACTTTGTACCGCTCCAGCAGATGTCATATAACAAATTAACGTTGACAAAAGCAGTAGGGTCTGGTGTAAAAAACAAGCGTCCATCCTGCAAATGAACAAAAAAAATTTTTTGAAACATTTGGATAAATGTTCATCTTTATTTTTAATTTTCATTGTTAAAGTTCGTTTTTTTTTCGTCATAAGTTACATCTGCATTACATACTTTTGCTTGTAGATTAATGTCGGTTTTACATGTCTTGCACGTCACTTGAAAAAAAAAGTTTGTGATAATTTGTTGCAACTTTTTTTTTATTTATTAACGCTTATTATTTTTTTCGATCGAGTAACGTCCACTTGTACAATCGGAACATTATAAATTAAAAATTGCACTCAATAAACGACACATTATCGCGGAAATCAACTGTAACGTTGAAAATATCCGATGAACAACTGATAAAGCTCCAGTCGAGCCGAGTTAACGTGCTCTGAATTTTGCGTCAGTAACTGTATCACTGAGAACGTTAAATAAACACAGCGAAATGTATTAACGAGCGCTAATTGTAACTATTGTGGGATAATTTTTGAATAAACCTTCGAACGTTTTATCTTACAAAGTTAAATGCAAAGACGAACCTTTTCTTTTCTTATTCGCTAAACCATCAGGCCGGTGAACTTTAATTAAAATTGGATTTGAATCCTATCAGAAATGAAATATAAAATGTGAAAGATTTTGCAATTCTATTATTTATTTTTTATTTATTATTTTATTATTATAAATTATTATTCTAGTGGTATTATCATTTAAAAAGTAATACGAAATTGAAAAGTAGCAAATTATATGATTCTTCAATAAATTAATTAATAAATTTTAAGTAAATCAAAAATTGCTAAGTCTGAAAATTGAACGGAGTTAAAATTCTCAAAATTTAATTTACAAATTCTTGATTTTCAAAAGGGTTTGGGATTCGTTCGAATAATCAAAAGCATAAATAAATTACAGATATTTATTGTAAGAAGGAACAATGTTTTATTTACAACCTTTGTTAGATAATATTCTAAAATGACACAGTTGAAAAAAAAGAACCGTAACGCACATTATAATGGTCGCCGGTAATCATCATGGATCTCGACGTTACTTATTGAAAAACAGTTAGACGTCGTGAGGATGATATGCTCATGCATTATTTTTAAGATCGCCGGTCACCGCTGCAAGATGGGCCGGAAAATTAATTTTATGCCTAGCTACACTTTTGAGGATCAGCGCGGCGACATAAATGATAAAATAGATACTGAAATACAGAGGGACGTACCACAATTTTCTACCAAGATAATAATACGAATAAGGTCGCTTACTCAAGCGCTGATCATTGGTATCAGGTTTTTCTGTCGTCGTGTGGTACTCGTGATAATCGTGATGGTTATAAAAATGCGCGTGGTCGTATTCTACATTGTGTTCGTACGGAAACGGCGGATGATCCACATAGTGCGGAAAATCGTCCGATGGCGGTGCTTGGCTCCCATGACTATCATCGAAATTCGAAAAATCAAGGTAACTGTCTTTTAACGACGTCGGTGGTTTTTCTGGGATCTAAAAACAAAAAAGTTATAATTGTTATAAACATTTAACTTCAACAACAAAAATGTCCATTTTTCATTTTTAATAATAAACAATGTACCCTAAAGTTGTCAAAATTTTCCGATTCCTGTTTGTTAGGACGAGTTGTATTTGGAATTGGAGTTGGTCTCAGATCAGAAGCCAATGAATAGTCCACGTTCGGATCTGACGATAGGAAGACATCATCGCCGTTGGTACCTGGCTTTCCACGAACTTTTTTCCCCGTTTGAAATATCGAGGGTGGTGTGTACCTTTCGTTCAATTGTTTTTTCGTCATAGAATTCAGTTGGGAGAACATCTCGTTATCCAAATTCGATGGTCTGCAAAAAAGCAAATTATTTTCAATCGCAAATCGAAATCATAGAAAAGATGAGTTAGAAATTAAATTGAAACATACCTTTTGACGGGATTGTAATCAATGACCTCTCCTGGATGGAGATCAAATTTCTTTGCTGATACCATGGGGATGTCCTGGAAGTACCTTCCCTGATTTTGTACTCCTGCAGGCTCAGAACTGAAAATATTATGAACACTAAATAAAGTATGCAAAAATATGAATATTTAAAATAATAAAATATTGTTGTAGGTTTTGACTTACTTGACCACCTGAGGTAACGAGTCCGTTTGTAATCCATTCTTAGACACTTTGGAGTATGACGTGACTTTGGAAATGGAAAATAAATGAATAATCGCCGTCAACTGTACCAAAACTCTTAATCTTCGTTTGGTCATCTTGGTACCGTAGTATTTGGAAACTAAAACATAATGCCCGTAACGAGTGTGCGGTACGTAAGAACATAACTGTATTCAAAAATGTGTAACACTGCTAAGTTATGACAGACACACGAATAACTCGTTCAAATATTTCACAGTGTAATAATACATTTAAGGTGGCTGTTATGTAACCAAGATCTTGAGTGAAAGAATTCGGGATGTCAATCAATAAAACGTTAATCAATGGGCTAAAATTCAATTTTATTATATTTTTATTACAACAAATTGAATTATAAATTCACGAAATAAATTTACGAACTTATGTATACGCAATAACATTTTGTGTTATTTTCCTTTATTTTGACCTACAGAAATTTAAAGAATTCAATATAGATAACTCAACTTTTCTTGTCGCAACTCTCACATTCTGTGTACGAACAAAGATGAACACTGCTGAATGACTTGTCGTGCGTCCAAAGATGTATACTTTTTCATTTGGCAAAATTTTCATTATTAAATGCTAAATAAACAACTACAAATAAGGCAATTTTCTTTTTATTAATCAGTGACCTGCCGGGCGTCTCTCGTTAGTGTTTAGTATTTTTTTATATAAAGGCAGCAATGTACAGTTTATTTACAAATTTAATAAAATTTGACAAAACTACAAATTTTCATACGTTTTGAAAAATTGTTCAAGATAGCTGACTTCAGCTTTCTACAAATATTTAATGACGCTAGAGTTCAGTCATGATTAATGCTAAACACGATTGCAATGATAATTAATAAAATTAAGTGTGACGATATTAAAACAAAAAAAGAGGTTTTTAGATTTCATTTACAATAACTTTGCAAAAACTTAAACTCACTTCTATTCATTCTATATACAACCGAACTTTTACGTAGTATTTCATCACAAAAGTAGGTAATCTTCTACACAGTCTGAAACGTCAACATGTTTCTCCCTGTCATCATAACGTAAGTTTTAGATGAACCTTTCAAATGCCGTGACTTATGCAGAAGTTAACAGTATTGCTCTCTAAATTGATCGATAAACCGGTCTGATTCAATTTGATTGGTTCTGGTTTATTTTGAATCCGGAAAACAGCCAGCGTCTTTCCATGTTGGCTCCGATTCCCAGCAGTTCTTGTTTAAACACATGCGGGAACTTTTGCATCAACGATTCAACTTCGTGTGGTCTCAGTCCAGGTTCTATTTTTTGTAAATAAGACCAGACGTAATCCACGCTTGCTCCAAATGGATGGATGTGTAGGAACGTTGCTATCAGCCCTGAAAAAATACGTACATTTAAAAAAATGTAAAAATTAGAGTTAAACATTTACCAAAATGGTATCAGAATTTACTTAACCAAATTAGCAAAAGATTGTATTTAATTCATAACTCATACCTATAAGCTTAGCATCTTTTTGTGTAACCTGTACACAGCCAGATGCAACTATCGAAGGTTTCGGCGTGTGAGGCTCCTCGCTTATGTCGTCATCCTTGTCCAAGGTGATGACCTCATTGTCAGCCGGCTCTTCCTTTTTCGAAGCGTTTAGTTTCACGAGGAGGTCCCTGATCTTATGGTCATCTTGCATCTGCTGTTTCTTCGACTGCATAAGTTGCTCCTGCATGCCTTTCAATGTTTGTTGCAACATTTTCATCTGCTTCTCCTTCGCATCCATGTCCGACTTTGTTTCTGATTTCAATAAGTCAACCTGAAACGTTTAATAGTCTTAATATCTCAAGTTCCCAGGAACCTGTAATATTTTTAACCTGACAAAAAAAGAAAGAAAGGCGTACTTCATTCTTATAGGCTTCCAGCTGACACCGGAGACTGTCGTTTTCTTCTTTGAGCATGTGCAGTTTGTCGCCCTCGTCAACGTGATCAACGTGAGGCCTCATCTTTTTTCGCTGCGGTTCATCCTCTGAATCCGACACCTCCATCTCGCCTTCCCCTTCCATCAAAGTATCCTCAAGCTGAACTGCCTTAATTTCCTACAAGATGACAATTTCACTCTTAGACACAAGAAATTCTTATTGTTAAAAGAAAACCAAAGTCAATATGAATGTACGCTGGCAAACATTCTCTGTCTCAAAATGACAATTTTTGTTTGTATAATTTTTTTGTATTTCACTAAGTGTATGTGTCTGCATAAACAAAGTACATTGTAATTTCTTAAACAATAAATTTTAACTTTGGGAGAAAAAAAGAATGTCCTGACTTATTTCTGAATCTCGTTCTGAATCATCCTTCACAGGACCCGTAGTGACCAAATTAATCTTATGAGTATGTTTGTAACAAAAAAGAGTGTCCAAAAAATACCTACGGGGACAAACGAAGCATCATCTTTTCGAACAAGTTTCATTCGCAATTTCGTTCTAGCGTGCGCATACCCGTTCCTGTATCTCTTGTCTCATCCTTGAGATCAGCTTATTTCGAATGCCCTTACCTTTTTGGCTGTCCCGAATCAGATGGCTGTTCGTATCTTTCAATCTGTACTATTCATTACCTGTGCAACTCTCTAAAGCTCTGCTAACGTCCCGATTACTATTTCTTTCACCTTCGCATTTCCATTACCTTCGTTTCATACAATCATCAAAAGTTGACTGTTCTAAAAGCGTGTTCGATTATTCTTACTGACTTGTCCTTCTTTGACTCCAATGCAAATACTCACCTACTTTTGCCTACCATCTTTATAACCCGAGATAAATTCAAACTTCTTTCTGTTTTTTTTTCTTTTTGTGCATTTTCTTTCAATTGGTTCATCAAATAATTCAAATCTTTTGTTCTCGTGAGTTCACGTAATAATTCATGTTAACAATGCAACTTGACCATGATTTTTGCTCATCCTTACTTTTCGAAATTTCAGTACATTTTTTTTCATAAAAAAATTAAAATTTTCAATAGATCCAATTTTATTTTCCATTTTTCTTTTATCATTATTTTCTTTTTTGTTTTTATACAAATGTTTTATATCTTCCAATTGTTTTTTAATTAACATGTTTTTGAATAATTTATTGGAGAAAAAATCATGACGTAAAAATAATTGAAGAGGATGTCAAATGAGAGAGAATTTGATTGTACATACATACATCGTTATAGCCGTTTATAGAGCATTGTTACAAAAAAAAATTAAGGGAAAAAGTTAAAAATGAGCCATCTATACTTTTGACATCCTTCTGAAGTCATCGTTTTTGTTTAAACAGGATGCAAATACATACCGAGGATTGTTTCTTCCATATTTCGATGTTCTTTCGCTGAGCCTTAGTGAAGTGATCCCAAACCTTCTTATGGCTGGCCGCGGTGAACACGCGTTCAATCTGACTGACTGTTGATGATACGGATGTCGCATGTTGAATACAAAAACACAACAAATCTTGTTGTACACCTTAATTCTTACAAATTGTTCATATTTCGCTTGACAAACATTATTTATCGCAGTGGATTCTCTTTTATTCCCATTTACCATCTCTTTTCTCATTTTTTCTCATTTGAAAGGCCATTTTCATTTAATGATAATAACGTAATAATTAAAAGTTTTATACCATTTTAATCCAGACAATCGACCCATGATCCATTATATGTTGAAATCAAGCACTGACTAACACTTACTCGACAAATAGTCGAACTTAACAAATTTCACAGTTATACGTCCCATCAATGAGTTTCAGTCTTATCAAAAATTCTCATTTTTTTCAAGGTATAAACAATTTTCCTTTATCTTTTGTTGTTAATACATCTATTAATTTATTTCACATTTTTACCATTTGATAATCATACACATTAACATTTTTATTAATTAATTAATTTATTTTTTTGAAACGAAGGAAAATTATTGATACGATTGCAAAAAACTGACCCAACACCTTTTAAATTTTACTCCCATAAACATGCATATCATATAAAAACAACTATACGATTCAACAGAATCGTAAACTGTATTAACATTCTTATCCTAACTTTTTATTCTTGCTTAGATGAGATGTTTCTTTACATCTAAAATCAAAGTCAGTGTATCTGTCACCCACCTTCAATTTTCTCCAAATATCCAAGCCTGTACTGATTTTTTTTAACGTTTATACTTAATTTATTTTTTTAATTGAATTTTTAAATTGAAATATTGATTGAATTTTGTTCTTTTAAACATTTAATTCAAAAAGTGCTTTAAACTAAAAGCACTTAAAACTTTAAGAACAACTGGCACTCGGCTGAATGAAAAAATTTGAATTTGGCGATCTGTAAATTTTGTAGATGTGAACATTTTTTGATATAAAAAAGGAATTACAAAGTTTGTTTCCATAATTTTGAAAAATAGGATAGCGGATAGTCCCAAAGTATTTAAATATAAGAAATGAAAGATACACAAACAAGAATGCTTATAAAACAACTAAAAGTCTCAAAGTTAAAAGTTTGGCATAAAATAAAACTTACCATGTAATAAGTGACATGATTCAAACGGTTATAGTTTTGTCTGTAAAGCTACTGAAAATGATTCAGGACGAAAAACTTACACTGTATCAATAGACCTTGCATTCTGCCCTTCATGAGCTCTTTGGCCTTCTGCAGTTCCTCTTCGTATGAACTTTTCTCATTGAGTAAACGTCTGACGTGTGAGTTTGTCGATTGAATCATTGAATAAAACGTGTTGGAATTTCTTTTAGTACAATCTCCGCGTTCCAGCCATGTTACAACCACCTTAAAAAAAAATACACTGTATTAATTAAAAAATCTTGGAGGTAAGTAGGTTAAAATCATTTCCGAATTTTAATTACAATTTAAATTTAATTTTTTAATTTAATTATCTTCCATTACCTGCACTGCTTTCATGAACGTATCATCTTGTTTGATTTTTTCACAGATATTCGACGCTTCATGATCAGTGTAATGAACAATCGGAGGTGGGCTCGAAGGAGGTCGCTGACGTTCCTTCTCGACTCGTTCTCTGTGGCGTTGTTCTCTCTGCAATTGCCTCTGTTTGCATTCCCATTCATATTGATCATCTCTTGCCTGCAACAAAAAACACATCATTAATATCACATCGCAATAAATCACAAAATAAGTAACAACAATTTGTTCCAATTAATGAACTAATCAATCAATATCAAATCAATCTAATTACTTGAGCAAAATCGACATGCAATCTGCCCGTATTCGCAGCATCCCCGTTTGATCCTATCCTAACTCGATAACCCGAGAGATAGATAGCAGCATCAACGCTCGCCTCCAAGACAAATCGTATGTGGCAAAAGTTTTTCTTCGACAGTCTCAAAGTTGTTATCTCGCCACATCGTTCAAATATTTCTTGTATTATCGTTTCCGTAATATTTTCTGGCAAACCTAAAAGCAGAAGTTGAATTAATTGAGGCTGAACAAAAACGAAAA
>JAPYZS010000527.1:0-21331 GCA_030522925.1 Trissolcus japonicus
AAAAAAAAAAAAAAAAAAAAAAAAGGGAAAAATAATATCTTGACCCAACGTCGATTGAAATCTCTAATCCATGATTCCGGCGGGCTCTTGTTTGTGGGCAATGTGACATGAATGTAAGTAGAATGAGTGGTTGACTTGGTGACTAGCTGATCGTGCGAACACGTGAACGTACTAATATAACGAGGCTGCTGAATCCACATTTTCCCGGATGTTCACTCTGCACGGAAGCCGACCATAATGAAGGAACTTCCGTCAAATACACAAGGCCAGAAGTAGTTGACTAGCGAGACCACATCGGCTGTCCTTTTCAACTACACATCGTCACGCTTCTGCTGTCTATTTACACTTTGTTCTGTACATGCATGTGCATAATCGTGTACAGGTGCGAAGCACGGTCACTAGTAACCGCAACGTATTGTGCGTTACCCCCTGCGATGGTAATGGTATTTTGTCACTATTCGCCAATGAGCGACGCTCTGTGACCTATCATTTAGGTAATTTGGATTCGTTCAACAGTTTGATTACAGGTGCCATTCGCGCTGCATCCACCGTCCAAATGTCCCTCTCGGGCTGGGGATTTGCACTTGTGCTTACATTCGAGATCGAGATTTGAGTGATTTAAATTTGTTTTTTTTTTTATTTTGAATTCGATCAATTTAAGGTGTCCATTTTTCTTCATGAAAGTCGTTTTCGCTGATCAGTTTCGAACATCTGATTGCCAAAGTACGGTGGCATTTTCGAGAAGAACGCGATTCAAAAAGTAAGACAAACTTTGGTGCAGATTTGATGCGCAATTCTTTTAATGTTTCTTTATATTAAATTATTTGTTATTTGTTTTCAAAAATACAAAAGTGGATATGAAAATGTCAGTCTCTCAATCCGTCTCAGTATTATTTTGAAACTGTCATGGCTTTTGCAAATTTATTATCATGAATATTCGCAAGTGTCACTTTCAAGTGTGAGCAATCTATTTAGATGCAGGTTTATTGCAACGGTGTAATTTCATAGCTTTAGAAAATTTGAGATGGTATTCATAATAATTAATGAGATTGCTTTGCAAGATGTAAATGTGTAAGCTTATGAATTACGCATGATTTGCTGGATTAAATGAACATAACAAAAAAAAGGTACGGGACTAATTCAATCTTAAGTTACTGACTTGTTTTTCAATTTATCAGTTGAAAAAATCAATTTTAATTTTTCACCCTCAAACACTTTGGTAAATAATAACATTGTTTAACTTTTCAACTTTCAAAATCGATTTTGTTTCAAGGAACATTTCTTTATTAACTTTTTAAATTAAAAACTTAAGTTAGAACTTCTATAGATACTTTAAAATTTTTTATTTCATTTTCCTTAATAAATCGTAAAATCACTTGATTATACTAAATTTGGTGAACCATAATCATATTATGTATTTGAACAAACTAATAACTAAATTTTCATTTTTCTCAATAAATAAGTTTTTACTAAAAAAAATTTCATTCAATAAATAATCCTTAGTCACACTCGTGATTTTACAATATATTTGTTCATCAGTGAAATATTTTTCTGTACCGAAAACTGTCACTGGCTTTACCATGTTGTAATTACTAAATTCCTAGCATGCATTCACCCCGAACATTTGGTTTTAAAAGTAATTCATATTCTGTGTATGTACACAGTGCTTCCAGGTATGGTTTATTAGCACTGCTACATACACGCCTGTACAATCTCGGTACTACCTCAACAAGCGCACCCGTAAAGGCACCAGAGCGTAGTTCCATCATGAATCTAAACATTATCGGAACGCAAATTATCTCACCAAGCTACAACAGTCAGATGATTATAAATGTCAAACTAACAAAAAAAATATCTGTCAAGTTCAAATTCAATAAACAAAAAACATGCCCAAAGATAAGTAGATAAATTGTCTTTTAGTAAAAAAATCAAGTTCGCATAAAACAAGGGTTGATTTTTTGAAAATATTCGAATTATGTTTTATGTTGATTTTTAAAAAATTTTTGCAGTAGATAATTTTATTTTTGCAACGAAATAGCAAAATTGATGGAAAATGTGAATAATTCGATTCTGAAGATAATAATTAAGAGATGATTATCTCCATTGTGACGGTAATCGGTTCCGTGTTGTGAAAACAAGTAGATGAACATTTCCATGTAAAAACGAGATGGAAAAGTGACAAAACTAGAAAATTGAGGCCAAAAGGTAGCAGTAAAATGCTGATACAATGAATTGTATTAATTATAATCCCGAGTTAACATTTTCGCTATATCTGATGGGGACACGAGGTGGTCATTATACGTGAATATCTACACATGCGAACTCCCACCTCATTAACGTTATTCAGTTACTGTCAGAGTCAAATCAATTCAGTGTGACCCTACATTTCGTTCACGTTATTACTTCTTATCCTTGCTCGCAAATGGAATCAAAATTCAACTGAAAATTGAAAAAAAGTCTTCGAATTTACTGAAACAAGTCTGGATATCTATAGTGTATCTAATTTTATTAGTGTTTAGCAAAAAGTCGTTTACGAGTTGAAAATGAAACTAATCCACTTTTTCGATCAAAACACAGTGCGGTGAGGTTTAAAATAACAATTTCTGTGTTTTTTGTGATTATCAAATAACGTGAAAAAATATTTAAATCATTTTTGCAGTTTCGTCCTCAGTGACATGACCACTTGATAAAGTGCTTCCATTCATCGAAACTTCAAAATGAAAAGGATTGGTGATATGTTCAGTATCATTATGGTTCAAGCAATCACGGTTCTCACAATTTTGAAAATGCTCGCCGACGGTTAGTGAAAATTTTAAACACAGCAAAAATGAAAAAATATCAGCAAGTTCAAATAATGAAACAAATTGTTTAGCCCAGACGACGTGTAATGGTGGTTTAGGCAGAGTGGTTTACGAAAGGTTACCTGACCAACAACTGCAAGGATTCGACGATGATGTGGTAAGTCAACTGAGTAAACGCGAATTAGTAGTTCATCCTTTTTTGAATAGCTTTTCAATTACTCGGTCATTGAGAAAATCTTGTGCAACTTTGTACCAGGTCAGAGACTCTGCTCCGCCGTTCCGAGTTCTGGAGAAGTGTCAGGAACTTTGTCTGCGGGATAGGACTGCCACGAATAATTTGGTGCGAGCTTGTACGAGCTTCGATTTCCAGCCGGGAAGTAGGATAGCATCTTTTAGCGGCGCTGCTGAATATGAAGAGAGCACTTGTTATCTAACAAGAGAACAAGCTCAACCAGAAGGAATTGGAAATCTCATGATGGTTCCGAATAGTGTTCATTTCACGGAAGTTTGTTTGACATGTGAGAACAATAATTTAAAACAAACTCTAATGAGGCGAACAATTTTCGCTTTCAGACATTTTTATTCTTTTTTTTTATTCTTTCAGTTTTCCTTTTTTCTGGTTTATAAACACTTTTTTTCAATATGAGGTTTTGAAATTGTTTTTTTTTTTTTTTTCAAATTACTTTTTGTTCGCTTTAATGGTAAAAATCGTAAAATTCGTTGGAGCGTTCGTACTTTGTGAAGTGAATTGAGATTTCAAATAACGAGCGGAAACAAGAACAAAGAGGCATATTTTGATGTTTTCATGTTACGAAAAATAGACGGGATCATCGAGATGACATTGAATAGATAGAATATTTTGCGCAATGCATGATTTTTGGCAAAATAGCTAACTGAATAAATTTCGAACCGGAATTAATTGTTGCTGGTACTAATAACAGTCCCGTAGACAATGGATAGGATGCGCAATGGCAAGAACGAACGTGATGAACTTGATAATCAAATTAAATTATGATTTCGCTTTATGTCACTGCGCAATACAATTTTCTTTGTTGTTGATAAGGGAATTATTACTTTAATAAGATATTAATGAGCGGTTGCGTAACGAGTTTTTAATGAAGTGTAATAAAGGAATGCATTTTATAAAGAAAAATTTTGCATAAAAAGATTTAATGTATAATAAAAAAAAAGATTAAATGTATAATAAAAATAACTAATTTCAGCCAACCGGATCGAACGCGAATGTCCAAATCGACGTTATGTTTTCGAGAGGCACACTCGTAAAAAGTTAAAATTACCAATGGCCGACATAAAAGAAGTCAGTACTACTAATAGAACAGAATGTGAAAATAGGTACGATTGATTAATGAAAAAAAACTACATAAATAAATTACACAGATCCAGATTGACTAATTAAATAAACTTAATTTAATAAGAATCATTTTAATCTTTTTCACTTTTCAGGTGTTTAAATGAGTTTAATTTTGTATGTCGTTCTGCCACGTATGACGCTGCACTGCGTAGTTGTTCTCTCAGTCGTTTTACCAGAAGGACACATCCGGAATTGTTGGAAGATGATCCAAATTCTGATTATTTAGAAAATACTTGCCTCAATGGTAAAAATTTTGATTAATGAATTAATGAATGAATTTAATTTTAGAATTAAATTTATTTTATGATTAATTAATTTTATTTTATAATTAATTGTACTTTATAATTTTATTTATTTATTATGTTACATATTTTCTTCTATTGCAGCTGAACATAGATGCGATGGCTTAGCAGTATTTGTAAAAGAAGAAAACAAACGTCTCCGGGGTCCATTTGAAGTGGATATCTATACGAATCTAACACTGACCGAATGTCAAGCTTTATGTCTCAGGGCGGAGAAATATTTTTGCAGAAGTGTAGAATTCGACGAACAGACTCGGCAGTGTGTAATCTCCGAGGAAGATTCCGTCTCGCAAAGGGACGACATCGGTATCAGTAGCAGTCCAAGTTACCATTTTTATGACTTGGTCTGTCTGGACAACCGTGAGTCTTAAATAATTACTAACAAATCACACTGATATACTCATGTAAAAATTTTTAATTTTGACATTTATGGCAAACAACTAACATATATATGATTATGGTTCATATTTTTGAACATATACATAACCATATAACTGCATATATTTGAAATATACGTTTGCACAGATATCTATATACACAGATATAAATAAATTTATTTTTACATGGGCAGTTACACTAACATCTCATTCTTTCATGTAACTCAGAACGAAAAACTAATTAAGCATTATTAATCCGACATGCACATCATCATGAATTCAAAAAACCACCGGAAAACGTGAGGCTCATTTAATGTTAGATCTTTTCATCGTTGCACAATTATGAAACGTAGATCCGTCCATAGCACGTGGCTCTGAGTATCCAAATAATGGGGCTTCGCACCTCTTCACCGACGGGCGGCGACCTGACACTGCATTCCAACGATACAGAAACTCACGCCTGAGTGGCGAATTTCATTCGGAAATTACTGGGAGAAGTTTGAGCGAGTGCCTCGACGAGTGCTTAAGGCAAACGAGCTTTCAATGCAGAAGCGCTGTTTATTCCGAACATTATCGCACTTGTCGATTGAGCAGGTTCAATCAAAGGGACGGCCACCGTATTATTTATGACGCTGATTATGATTATTACGAAAATTTAATGCGTATGTTAATTTTACCATTTTCATCTTGTTGAAACAATTTTAAAACATTATTTAACGTAAATTAATTGTTGAATCTGTTTAGATCAATATATGGACAGTGGAGATAAGGACGTTTATAGGCCCGATCCTTTGGGTCAGGATACGAATTATGGGAGACCTTCTTTGGGTAGACCAGGTAGTTTTAAAAATTGTTCAAAAGTAAAATTAATAAAAAAATTAAAACTAACAATTGATTGGTGAATTTTTATAAACCATATATTTTGGAACTTTTTGCAACTTTCAACCACCTTTTCCATTTTAGGATATCCTGACGATTTCCCGCAGAAACCGGACAAGTTTCCTGACCGTTTTTCTGACAGGTACCCCGAAAAATATCCAGAACCTTATCCAGACAGGTACCCTGACCGGTATCCCTACGTTGGAGGAAGGTACCCGATCCCACCACCACACATGTACCCGGAAGACCCTGACCGTTACCCTCTCAGGTACCCTCCGATGAACCGACCTTACTACCCGAGCCGGTATCCTCCAGGCGACAGGTTTTCTCCAGATCGGTACCCGATAAATGACAGGTACCCGATTGGAGACGATAGGTACCCGAGTAAACCAGACAGGTACCCGATTGGAGACGATAGGTACCCGAGTAAACCAGACAGGTACCCAACAGCTGGTGCGATTGAACCAGGACCTGGAGCTGGTCGTCCTGCAGGCATCGATCGATATCCTGCCCCTGTTCCTCCGGGAAGATACTCGCCAAGATATCCATCCGATGTGAACCCTATACCTCCTGTGAACGACTATCCTATTCCCGGAGATCGGTATTCACCAATTGATAGATACCCGATTTCGGACAACTCTGTGGATCGTTATCCTCCATCTGGTGGCGGAGGGGGACCACCACCTCGCCGTTATCCACCTGCTGATAGGTATCCTGATAAGGACGTTTATTATTATTCAGAAAGGTAAGATGTTTTCAAAATATATCCGGAAAAAAAGTTCCACTTCTGAATTTGTATGATTCAAAAAAAGTATACAGAATACCAGATTGAATATGGTCAGTTTTAGAACTTTTTTTCTGGGATGTGAATTTTGCAACATTTTACAATTTAATTATGAAACCTGCAATTAAATCAACAATTTTGGTTTGTTCATTGCAGAAGACCAGGATTGCATGGAAAAGAATACGAACGTCCGTACAATTACGCCGGTGGGGAGGGTCCGTATGGATCGGCAAGACCTCCTCATTATCCTGGGTTCAGTGAGGGCGATGTCGTTGGAGGAGGATACGTAGGAGAGGGTGGTGTTTTTCATACCAGACCCTTCGAAAACGGAGGAGGTCCAATCATCGGAAGACCGCCTCTGGTCTCCAGATGTGACGAGCAGGAAAATTTTCGACAAGTGGAACAGCGGACCAGAGTGAAGAAACCGTTCATAAGGAGGTATACAACTGCCTCATCTCTGGCACAGTGTGAGAGAGAATGCGCCGACGCTCGGGATTTTGTCTGCCGATCGTTCAATTACCGACCTTATGCAGCACTTTTTGGAGCTGAGAGAGACAACTGCGAACTCAGCGATAGAGATTCCAGGGACATGGAAAAGGGAAACCCCATTTATTATGACACGGGGTCGGATTATGACTTTTATGAAAGAAACAGCGGACAATCGGGATTGGAAGAATGCCTGGATGGTAAATCGTCTTGTAACTTTTAAAATTGAAATTTCAACTTATCAATAATCAATTTCAATTTGTGAAACAAACATTAAAATGTTTGTTAAGTTAGATTGAAAGTTTAGTTTGATTTAGTAGATTTAGTTTGACAATGCTGATGCAATTTTTTTTTTTGCAGTCAGTCAAGTTTGCAGTGAAGATGGCATGGAATTCACTTTGAGAACTCCTGAAGGTTTTATTGGTCGGATATACACCTACGGCTATTACGATCGGTGCTTTTTCCGTGGCAATGGTGGAACGGTGAATGTTCTAAGAATAAGTGGTCCCCAAGGATATCCAGAATGTGGCACTCAAAGGGTAGGCACCATTTATGTTTACCAAACTTACAATTGGCCCTACTGTATTTTGATTTCTTTTTAGTATGGAGATACAATGACCAACATCGTCGTCGTACAATTTTCCGATTACGTGCAAACTGGAAGGGATAAAAGATTCAACCTCACATGTCTCTTTCGAGGACCCGACGAAGCTGTAGTGACTTCTGGTTATATAGGAGCAGGGTACCTGATTAAATTTTTTTAATTGATCGGTTCGCTATTTAACCGATTTTAATTTTCTTTTCAATTTGTAACATTTTACAGAAGGTCTGGGTCGCCTATCCCCATAGAGTATCTGCCTGCTGAAAATACAATGAGTTCTCGGGTGCGATTATTAATTCTCTATCAAGGCAGACCGACTACGACAATAGCTGTCGGAGATCCTCTGACGTTCCGACTAGAAGCCACAGATGGGTTAGTAAATGTTTTAACGATGAAAAGTTTTTTTAATTGCAATTCAAAAATTTGTTTAATTTTTGTTTTCGCTTAGATACAACTACCCTGCTGATATTTTTGCAACGAATGTAATTGCAAGAGACCCGTATTCTGGAAGAAGTGTGCAGCTGATCGATAGATTTGGGTAACAAGAACAGAATGAGATTTGTAATCGTTGATGAAATTTAACGAAGCTGTTAACTGTCTAACTTGATTGCAGTTGCCCTGTTGATAATTACGTTTTCCCTGGATTGGACAGATTGCGAGATGGCGACAGTTTAGAAGCGCGTTTCAATGCGTTCAAAATACCGGAATCTAATTTCTTAGTTTTTGAAGCGACAGTTAGAACTTGCCGTAACGGCTGTCAGCCTGCTTATTGCTCGTCGAGTACCGGTAGGAGCGAACCATCGTTTGGAAGACGTCGGCGGGACGTCACCGACGTCACAAACAAGACGGAAACATCATCCGTAACTTCTTCGGTCAAAAAAGTTAACGATTCTAATAAAGCGGGTGATGGTGAGATTAAGGTTTCAAGTTCGGAGGAAAATGAAGAAGAACACGTGAGAGAAATGATTGAGGTAACTTAAGAGAACTTTGTATAAATTTTAAGAGAAGTTCGCGCGATGGTTGTGGAAAAATAAATGTCTAAAAATGAGAGTAAATTTTTTACATTTTAAAACTTTAAAATTATAAGTATTTTCTGAACAGTTACAATAATTAATAAAAAATGATTGAAATTATTAATAGGTGTACGATTCAAGGATGGATATGATAGAAGAAGATAAGTCGTTGGATAAACAGAAAAGAATTGTTGAAACAGTTTGCATTGAATCTAATGAATATTATAGTCTTGTGACGTCGGTCATAACTTTGGTGGTTCTTCTAGTTTCTATTGCACTTTTAGCTTTCTTGATATACAGGTAAGAAAAAAAACAGCAAGAACACCATTGAAATTAAAAAGCAAATAAAAAATTACCATCGTGATTTTTGGCTTTTTTTGGTATTTTAGAAAATACGTTCACACAGTCATAATCAAAAACAGAAGAGCAGACAAAGCTTCGGGACGTAGCGTCAATTCCATGGACACCAACAGCACTCGTGCGAACAATTTTTCGTTTCTGAGATCAGGCCTGCATCAACCGACTTATTCGATGTAATTTTATTTAAAAAATTTTCCTATCAAATACGAGGGATGATATTTTTTTACGTTTTTGATTGATAAATATCGTCTCATCATTTTCCAGGCCGGCTGCCAGATCGTTAAGTCACATCATTAATCAGCGCATGACATCTGCAACCACTTGTACAACTATGAGTGGTACCATCGGACTGTCAAAAGATTACAGAACCGAGTTCGATCCCAGCGAACCTATATATACCGATCCATCATTATTCGAAATTGCATCTCAACATTCCGCTACAATAGATCCAACTTCCAGACATGATAATAATTTCCATCTGATGTAATCGATGATATCGATCGAGTGTATATACAACATTAGAGTACATTTTTATATTAACCGAATTGAAATGTAATTTTAGGTGAATTCGACGATACTAATTGATAAGTCAAGGGCTAGAAATTTTTTGTAACGTTCTTTCGAAAACGTTTTTGTAACATTTTTTATTAACTTTTTCTCACGTTTTTAGCTGATTTTTTAACTTCACCTGCTCGATGATAAGTAATTTTATGAATGTATATTTATATCTAGAGGACTGTAAATTTACATCTTTGTGTAGCATTGAATAAATAATTAGGGCACGTATTTTATCAATCGAAAATAATTACAATTACGAAAGATAAACAAAAGTTTCGATTCATGTTTACTTGCTCTTCTTTGACACTCGGTATTAATGATCTTGTATCGAAGAACTTTCACAATTGTCTACACGATAATTTTTCATAATTTTTTTGTACCTTACCGTAAGTCAAGTTTTTATAACTAATCTCAAGATTAACTGACGTTCGAACAAATAATGTGGTGCTGTGTATGAGTACAGAAACAATTAGTTTTAATTCACAGCAATAATCGAATTCATTTATATCTTGTAATAAAATGTTATTAAAAAAATTTTTTCCGTTCAGTGTTTCATAAAACCTTCCTGTACAAGAGCTGATTTTTTAAAAATAAATGTCTGTTTATTTATTATTTATTATAATTCATTTATATTTTGAAAAGCAATCAGAAATCCCGCCATACTTACTAGTTACTCCAGGAGCTTGAAGAGGTCACCAGCTGACGGTCGGGCTTTGTTGTGATGAGATAAACAAACGCATCATATGGTACGCGAGTCTTGACAGTTTTTAGTGGTTATTATTTCTCGTGAAGTTCAAATGTTTTCTTATTGTTACAAGAATGTCGAAGTGCGTATAAGAAAATATTTCATACGAAACTCAGTGAACAGGGTCACATGATATTGATACCAAAGTTCGCAGACTTTATTTCTAATGAACCTATTTTTGACGATAACGAGACATGGTTAGTTTGAGGTATTATACGACAACGATCGCACTATTTATGATTATTAATTTCGATAATGGAGCTGATTCGTATGGGGTCAACTGCAGCAACTTGCGCATGGGACAATACATTTGTCCACATCCGAAACATATTCACGATTTTATTGATCCAAAAACGCAACAGCCTAGAGGTTGTACTAAAGCAAACAAAGCTAAAGGTGAATTATCATTTTTGCACAAACTTATACAACATTTTTCACCATCCTCTAATGGATCAAAATTCATTCATGTACTCTGTTTTCAGTAATATGTAAAGCAGCCGAAGGTCTTATTTGCTCAGAAACTAACGATGATACCTTCAAGAAAGAAATACCGTGCAAATGGACGTAAGTCTTGGTTTGATAACGTTTTCATTTGAAACATTATGAACAATCAAAATATTGAACCAGGCAAAATACGTCACATGTCTGGTCATGTCTGATCAGACTTAATTTATTCACATCTGACAAAAGTGTATGGAAAATGAGTTGTTCTGATTTTACATGACTGAACAAAACTTTGTTTAATCAAATCTGTTCAAATGATTTTAAATATGACTAAACGTAAAATTTAAGAACTTAGAACAACGTGATCTAATTACTATCCTTCATAGTTTATTTTCACAGTTTATTTATTCGGACATCATTGAATAATTAAAATAATTAAAACTTATATGATTAAAATAAAATTCATATGATTAAATATTCATATTTTATTGTTATAAAATAATGTATGACCGTTATAAATTTAAGTCTAAAAGATATACGAGGAGGACTGAATTTAATTTGAATATTTTTGTTTGCAGGAATGGGTATTCCTTTGAAACTTCCTTACTGCTGTCTATTTTCCTGGGGATGTTCGGAGCAGACAGATTTTATCTTGGCTACCCAGCTTTGGGTTTACTAAAATTGTGTACATTAGGGTTTTTATTCATTGGCCAATTCTGTGATGTGATACTTATAGCTACTCAAATTGTTGGACCTGCAGACGGCTCACATTATGTTATACCTTATTTTGGGGCAGGGGTTAACATTGTCAGGAGTAATAATTTCACTTATCGTGTACCTCAGTACGATTGGTGATGAAACATTTTCAAATCATGCATATAAGGTTTTTTGAACTCTGGCTAAAAAAAACAATCAACTTACAACTAATGTAAATTAGGATTCATTTTAGTTGAGAGTCTTATAATGTAAGCTACTTTTTGTAAATACACTAAAGTCGTTTATAATTTGTGATATCTCTATTTGTAAATACTTATAGATCTAAGGAGAATATCATTTTGTATAATAAAATACGAATTGTTAAATTATACAGCAAAATTTTATTGCGAGCGATGTTCATATATTTTTTTAGATCGTTTATTTAAAAAAATTTTATTCGAGAAAATTGAGCAGAATTTTGGAATGATGGTGCTGCAACCTACATTATTTTACAATTACTGCCCTGTTTCGTTTACCACTTGTTGATAATTCATCGACAACTATTTCACATTGGTATTTAAGATTTATCTCGATAGAAATAGACAAAAATTCAATAAAGAAAAATAGTCGATAATTTTTAATCTGATCTTTTAATCTTTAATCAGCAGACAAAATATTTACTGAGGTTGGTTCTGAAATTGAAACTGTACACATTTTTTATTGATACTCTTTACCTTCGGGAACTATGAATTATCCTACATATTTAATTTACATAAAATATGTAGGACATGTGTAATTAGAATTCTTTACACGTGCAACCGTAATCACCCGTGTAATAAGTAAGTAAGTTATTTGTTAATATGCAAATTCAAATCTAAAAGTAGCGAAATATTTTTACCTATGTCCTAAAAAGGTATCAAAAAAAAGAAATCGCAATGAATTATATGAACTTATGAAAAATAATTTTTGCTGAAAAAATTGTCGTTTTGTTTTGACGTGGTCAGATTTCTTATTCTATATGCTTCTTTTACTTTTCTATATATGTATTTATATGATCCTACAGGAAAACATGAAGAGATACAAAAAAGGATCATGTTAATGAGAGTCATTAATGTATCTCAACAGCAATTTCTACAATTTCGAACTTCCTGATGCATAAGATCTTTTATAACACGCTCTATTCTCACATTCAGAAACTAAATCTAATACTGAAATGTACCGAATTTCTGAATTGCAAACTAGACATCTGTACTGGAACTATAGATGGCTTTAAATCTTGAATCCTCTTCTAAATTTTTGAACCTCTTCAAGTTTCTTTTTCATCTCACTTGGTCTATTCTACCGTAATTCGTTTGACACACCGTTTCAAGGCTAAAGATTTTGCGGTTTGATACATTCACCAGGGAACCACGAAAATTACCAAGAAAATGCTCGCAAGAAGCAATGAGCTGGAGATGATGAACATGTAAATTTCAAATCTTAGGTTTTAAATCTTAAATGTATTTTGACTACACCTTAGGCCAGTTGATCTTTGTGTGCAAAATTGAAATGGGGATTGTTTGAATCATGCGCACATTGATTTCACGATAGTACAAGCTCATACACCTGGTTGCCATGCGCAGGGGAACTCTAAATGCGATGCCTCGGTCACACGAAGGCGCATATGCCGCCTACCAGTAACGCAGAAGTAGTGTAGTTTTCGGTATCATAGACATTTGACTGGTGTTGTTGAGAATAAAACAAGTATACACATCTTGTCGGGTGTGCAAATTTTTTGGTTCCTGTGTTTCGTCGTCTTGAAACAAATCAGCGAAAATGAGCCTTATAGATGCAGATGAAGAACTCGATGAGTAAGTTTTAAATAACAAAAAAGGAAATCCAACTAATTTTTATTCAAATTTTAATTCAAACAAAATTCAAACTCGGAACAACTTGCAAAACCTGGAGAAATTGTTGCAAAATGAAAAAAAATTTTTCAGAACAATAAAGAGGTAGTAATTTTTGCTTTGGATTATTTATGGGGGTGAGAGAACTCGGTTATGGTAAAGTGCAGTGTGTCATCGATCGTGGGGATGATTTTCCGAGAACATTGTAGTCGAAATAATGAGTGCAGTGTGATCGACCCATCGAAATTGTTGCAGATCATTTTCGACCCAATTTTTGGTCCTACCCCATTTGGAACTCTCGACATTCCACCCATTTGATTTCCTAGGAAAAATTTACTCTGAAAGGAAAAGAAAAATGACATTTTTTATCGGAGCAGACACCACTTATGGGCTAATTATTGTAATTCAGATTTAGTTCATTATCGGATGTAGACTGAAGTGTGCCAAGGTCAGCCTGTCGAACAGCTGATAGTTAATCTGTTATGTTTTTTTCTTTGATTCAGTTAAATGAATAAAGTGTCATTGATACGTGCTATTGACTGATTTCTTTTGTAACCAAGATATGATCAAAACGAAGAACAATCATTCATTGTTATATTAATTGATTGGAACCGCAGTTCTTTTTTTGTTCACGAGAGGGTGGAGTTTCAGGATTGCACAACAGGCTAACAAGGAAGGATCGTTATTTGTGCCGTCAGGATATATTTAATCGTGTTTCGTCCTTTTCAATTAGATTTATGGATTGCTATAGAATATCCAAGATTTAGTTACACTTTGATGCACTCAACTTTACAATGCATACTTTTTTTTACATTTTACGCGAATAAAATTCCGGGATTAAAAAAATATGAGAAAGCGGAGATGATTGTGCCAGAAAGAGGCAGGAAGATCCTGAAATAAAATCAGATTACATCATTTATTAATATTTTTGTTTACGATACATAATATTGTTTTTTCTGAACTTTACATTTTTATAATTAGCTCTTGGAGTGAAATTGGATTTTAAAAGCGAGTCGAGATAAATGAGCAAAAGTTCTCCAAACACATTCATTTTACATCGTTAATATTTTTATATAAAAAAGTAATGACATTTCTGTTACGATGGAAATATTTATCTAATTAATAATAAAAATCGTAAAAAGTATTTCATGCGGTGTTATCGTTCTCACATTTTTTTCACATTTTTTCATTATTGCCCTTGATCAACTCTCGTTGAAGTTTTAATAGCACTTTAGGAAGAGTGAATAAGAATATATTCATTTCATTCTCCATTAATTTTGTAGCCATTTTTTAGTTTAAAATGTATCAAAGCAATATTAATTCAATTTCAAACAATGAATTTGATAAATGTATATTATTTTGACGATAGCATAACTTCGTTTAGCTCGAGGGTATGTATATTTTCAGTCAGTAAATAAATTCTAAAAGCTCGAAACAATGTTGAATATAATTTCCATTTAACAAAGTAAATATTTTACGAAATGTCCTGATGTTATTCATTGCGTGTTCATTTCAGTTATCTGTGTATGAAGTATCTTTCCACGTGAGAATACAAAACGTTCAAACATTAGTTAAAATCGATAAAATGTTCACTTTTCAGTTTTTTTCATGTTTCTCAAGTGGTCAAATAAAAGAGTTGGAATTGTGCAATTTTGATAACGAAACTTTTTTTACGCAAAATGTTATTGAAACCACTATAAAACGCTCGTATCTGTATCTAAAGCCGGATCAATATGGAATATTATCATCTTTTGAAACATAAATTGAAACTAAGGAAATGTGACGAAAAATATTCTGTCTTAATTTAAGATAAAATTTCTCACTTTTGTCACTTTCACATAAGTCTTGACGATGTCGCCAAATTCTTATTATAATATTTCAAATATAATGGTTGGTATCTCGTCAATTTAATTTCATGAACAGTGTCACAGAAAAAAAGTAGTAGCTATAAGATAAGTGAGAAAAGTTTCCTTGAAATGCACAGTACTTAATTTAAAAATGGATGAGACACGTTTCCTGACCTAGGTTAATGATTCTTAAGTTAATGAACATTAAAAAATCGAGCTCTGGTGGATCATTATAATTTCTTGTTGTTAAAATTACAGATTACAAATTAGGAATGTTTCTGATTTTAAAAACGATTGCAAATTTTTACATTTATTTTACTCTAAAAAAATGTTTTAAAATGTTGTAAGTTCGTAAGGATAATGGCGAAGATAATATTTTTATAAAGGAAAATTCTGATTTTTCGAATTTATTGATCTTCAACTTTTATGGATATTACAATATTAAAATAATGGAAAGGTTTTTTTTCACCGCTAGATGACAAGTCAATATCACATCAAAACACTGCTCACTTTCTACGACGTAGAATTTCTTGTTTTCTTCAAAGGAACATTTTTCTATAGGTGAAGAAATCACTTCCAATTTCATCGTAAACACCTGAACAACAAAATGAGATCTTGATCTTATATAAGATCTGACAGGCGTGTACGAAGGACAATATAAAAATCGAAAGACCCAAAGACAAGTTTATAATATACCGCAGAGACAAGAAAAGTAGACAAAAAGTAATGTATGATTTCTCAAATACTAAATAAAAATTTACATTTAAATACACCTGGATCTCAAATTCATCAAAATAAAAATAAGTTACAAAATAAAAATGTTCGGAATTTTCGCAATTAATTTATATTAAATTTTAAAAGAATTTCTTCTGCAAAATAAATGATAGGAAACGTGACAAATTAAAAAAAAAGAGAGATCGAAAATGCTGCGTTATATTTTACCTTTTTCCCATATTTTTTTCTTTCATTATTTAGACGTAGTTTGCGTATACGTTTCATATTTGGAAGATAATTGGTTCGATCTTCTGAGGTTCACAACGGTCAACTGCCTGTTAGTGGTGGGAATGGTGGGACAGATGCATCAAGCAGATCCGTAGGTTTCCTAATGCCGGCGAAAGGAATAGTCGACATTGAGTGTACTACTTTCGACTGGTGCGAAGCGTTTGCCAAAATTGTCTGTAACACGTAATATCAGTTGGATCAAAGTTAAATTATAGTTGAAAAAGTTTTCATCCAAGCGGTGCTCTGTGAATCGACAAAATTAAATGTTCAGATCAATCCTCGGAGTTCGGTGTCGACTGAAATATTGAAATATTTAAATGCCATTACCTCTCGTATGACGCGGTGAAAAGTGATTTGACGCGATTTCAAAATAAACTTAATAACTTCCGGACGATCAGAGGCAAAATTAATAAAAGTCAGTCAAAATGCCAACGTGCACCACGTGCAGCAGCAACGAATGCGAATATGATACAATGAATGGAAAATTCTCCTGCAAGAATGTCGTTGACAAAGACGATTGTCATGAAAATGAGAATTCTTCAGTCAGGTATATTTTTTTATATCCCCTTCCGACGTTATGTCTCATCTTTCAAAATTTCTCCCTTTGTTTAAAGTACAGCTGATTCGATAAAGTCTTTTGACAAATGAAATGTGAAAATGTTATTTTAAAAATGTCTTTTAATTAAAAAATTTAAAAATAAAAAAAACGTCATAAGTTTTTCAATCAACTTTTTCGCATTTAAATCCGTGAATCGCATTGCACTCAACGCTTTCATCTGAATACAAATTGCAAACAATTTTACATTTCAATGGTCACATTGCAACAAGTGTAAAATATAAAAATATATTTTTCATGAATCCAAAAGACTTTTTAAAATTTCAGCCGAAAAATTCCATTGCATTTTCACCCTTCAAATGTGGATTTTCCAAAAAAAAAAAAAAAAAATGTTGATTCTATTTAAACTGTATTATGTTCTTTATTGATCTGTCTCTTCACATCTCCACGCCTTCTGTGCGATTTAACATTTAATCAAGAGATTGTTGTCAATGTTTATCTTTTACAGCTTTTCATCAAGTTTGATTAACTCTGTAGAATAAAATTGAGCTACTTAAAATTGTGCACGAGATATTGAAGTGGATTCTTATCAATGCAAATATTCATCATTTGTCGTGAATTAATTTGAAAAAATATATGTTAAATAAAAATAAATAATGATTATTTATGGTAACAGGCATGTCAAGCTGAAACATTTTTTGTCGGGTTTATCCGACATAAAATCGACATAAAACTTATTCGAAGATTATAATTTATTGGTAGAAGGTTAGCAGAGGGCGATAAAAAGCAACTTTTATTAGAGACAAAAGAATTAGAGGGTCTATACCGGTGTTAGATAAATCACTGAGATCCAATGTAATAAACTACACCTGGAGTGTATAAAGTATACTGTAATAAAGAGGTGTTGACTTTTAGAGCATATATGCTACGAAAATTGAAGTAAAACTTGGAAATCAAAGTATTACTTGAATTCTAGAATAGTATATGCTGTGTAATGTAATAGAGAAACTTTGGAAGTACAGCAAATATACTTTAAAAGTACAATAGTTATGTTGTAAAGTTAAAGCCAAATTGAAGTATACTTGAATTGTTAAATAAAAGCATACATGGTTGAATTTTAAAATTTTTAGATATAGGTGAAATGAAAAATTTTTTAAATAAACAGAATGAATTGTTTTTGGTTGAATGATTTTTTTTTCATTTTCAGATACTCAGATGGATCAGTTCGTCTGAGGAATCCTAACATCGAGTTAATGGATCAAGATATCCTATACCATCTTGCCTTGGGAAGTGGTTCACATGATCTCGTTGAGATGTTCGGCGATATCAAGGTAAGAGTTGCATCATGATAATAATTTTTCACGAATTAAATGCATTATATATCAAAATTACATGTTTTCAATCATTTCGTATAGTTTAAACCCTTTTTTTATTTAGAAGACAAGATATGAAAAATCCAAATTTTTTCACTTATTTCATATTCTTATTTCTTAAATAAAACATTTGAAGAATAAAAAAGTTTCCACTAATGAGAACCGAAAACTTGCCCTTGAGGTAAGAGTCTATCTTATATCCACTGCACCAAAATTGTTTGTGAAGTTCAAAATCTTTTTTTAAGAATTTCATGTTGAATAATTCAAAATTTAATAAACCCTATGTATTTTTAGCACGGGAACGTAATCCTTTCACGAACAAAAAAGTTTTTCTTTTTTTATTTTTCTAAAATAATTTAAGATGATGAGTATGTTTCACAAAAAGATTTTCAATTTCAAAGTCAACTTTAGCGAAGTGGATAAGATAGTACAGTTTCACCTTAAGGGACGCGAGTTCGAGACTCAGTTATGGGAATTCTATTTTTCACAGCAAAATCTTTGAGGAAATAAAATTCGTTTTTAAAAAATTGCCGTATGAAAATACACGGGTTCAACGGGTCAAAAAGAGCAAGTGGTTTTCCGACTTCCGGTTTCGTCACTTGAACATTATTGAGTAACGTCAATGTTGTTATGTCATATCAGAGATGATCCGTTTAAGCATCAAACTTTTGAATTGCAAAAAGTTATAATATCATTAATGTCAGCTTGTGAGCCTCCAACTGTCATCAATAGTAGTTAAAATTGTGTTCCCCTTTAGACCATGGTTGACATTTTTAAACATTTCTCATCACCGATGCGGTTAACAAATAGGCGTTACGTAAATCTTTTTATCATTTAAAATTGTTTGATTGACGCAAGTTTTCTATGATGTCTGAATTTACACATGCTTGCTCAAATTTTATCAAACGCTGTCTAGTTGGATTAAAAAATGTCGAATTTTATTGATTATCCGATGACCCGGGCATTCGTTTACTTATCAGTCGAACTACGGTAGAAAATTGTCGAGTTGTCATGTAAACAATTTTTAAAATATTTAATTACAATTTTTTCTGATATAAATTTTTCAACGTTCGCTCATAATTGAAACATAATTTCCTTTTTTTTAATGAAAAGCATACAGCAATTGGATTAAGAAAAATTATGATAACATTCAATAATAACGCCGCAATGTTGGAAAACGATTTAAATTAAAAAGTGAATCATAGAAAGTAGATTGAAACCATTACGTATAAGTTATGAGTCAGAAAATCGAAATAATTTGTAGTAAAATTGCAGCATCTTTTCTTTACGTTACAGCTAACATCTGTTTTTAAATATATCAGCTGTAGAATGCAAGTTTGAGTTCGATAAATTTATCATTTTGTTTAAACGAGAAGCGTGAAAAATTATGAATGAAACTAGTTCAGAGATTTCAGAAATCTTTGAGTGACTAATAAATTGAAGATAAATGTCCATCACAGATTTCAGTATCGCAGTTTTAATTCTTTTGCTTGTAATGAAATGATTAACTGACTTTTCATCTGACAGTTGAAAAAAATTGATTAAAAATTCAATCTCATTTTGAATAACTTTTTAAAAATTTTTTTTAATTTTTTAAAAAATAAACAAAAGTATTACAAAGATTTTTTGAATTGAGGAATTGAAATGTGATATATTTTTCAGTTTGTTTGTATGGGAGGAACGCCTAAGCGCATGGAACAGTTCGCTTACTACATAATGGAAGAAATAGGACACAAATTGCCAACGGGAACGACTTTGTTTGATATCAGCCAATACTCATATCGTTACAGCATGTACAAAGTCGGCCCAGTACTTTGTGTCAGCGTAAGTAACTTTGACTCCGATTCAATTGAAACCGACTTTTGCGATTCATCAATCAGACGCAGTTGAAAATTTAAACACAAAATAATTCAGCAAACTTAACTTCTCATCTCGATTGACTTTGATCCTTACAATTAAAAGTAATTCAATAATTCACGTCTTGCAAGAAAGTTTTTAAGTAAATATTTTTTTCTAAAGTTCATATTGACTTTAATTGTAATTTTAATATAATTATTTTTAATTTTACAGCATGGAATGGGGATGCCATCAATTGGGATCCTACTTCACGAAGTTATTAAATTGATGTATCACGCGAAGGTAAAGGATCCGATCTTTTTCAGAATAGGAACTTGCGGTGGTATAGGCCTTGAAGGAGGGACTGTAGTTATTTCTGAAGACACAGTCGATGAGATGCTCAACACATACCACGAGCAGGCAAGTATTAAACATGACCAAAAAAAAAGTCGTCGACCTCATCAGAAAATCATTGAAATTATTAGTTCTGACATATGACATTTAAGTTCAACCTTATTTTAACCATCAAGGATGGAAAACAAATATTTGTTTTGTGTAGGAAATCGATTTCCTATGCTGTGCATTTAAATTTAATATCAAGTTCGATTTGTCTAGACTAGAACTAGAGTGAAATATTATCTGTTGTTTCAAGGTCGCTTGACTGGGAACAACAAAATTTGTATCTCCCATCGGTTACATCATCTAAATAACCGGAACTTTTTCTTTTCTTTTCACAGCCTATTTTAGGGAAACTTGTTCGAAGACCTGCCAAACTAGACAAACACTTAGTACGCGAACTCAAAGCCCTAACACATTCGGATGATCCGTATGACACAGTTGTCGGCAGAACAATGTGCACATCCGATTTCTACGAGGGCCAAGGCCGATTAGACGGAGCCTTTTGTGAATTCACGGAGAACGAAAAAATGGATTACCTCAATAATTTACATGCTAATGGCGTTGTCAACATTGAAATGGAATGTATTATTTTCGCAGCTTTAACTCATCATGCTGGTATCAAATCGGCCATCGTCTGTGTTACGATCGTCGATCGACTAAAAGGGGATCAGGTAACTCAAATAATACTGTTTGACAATTTTTTTACTTTGACTTTAACCCTTAAGCCCCTGAACCGTTAAAAAGTTTTCGTAGAGTAACAAAAATGTTATATTTGTATTTTTTAGTACTAATATAAACGAAATTTGGCAAAAAAATTTTTGACTTTTTTATGTTTTTTTGCATTTTTTCCCAATAAAGTCTAGAATATTAGATCCAATATTGCGTTAAAAATGATTTTCACAAAAAATCCAATCGATTAAGGTGGTTCTAGCGTGATAGTCAAAGCAAAAAGTTTATATTCTGAATTTTCATAAACAAATAGGGAAAATTATATTAAAAAATAAAAAGAAAATC
>JAPYZS010000528.1:0-50204 GCA_030522925.1 Trissolcus japonicus
GCCCCTGCACCATTGCAGAAACGGCGGCAGTGGGAATCGAACCCACGACCTGCCGAGTGTGAGTCAGTGGACTTGACCACTGCACCACCCACTCGGGTTGGAAGTTTGATAGGTTATGTTTTATTTAATATTGTTATGAATGTTCAAGGACTTTAAAAATAAATCGTACTTCACTAGAACTGCAAATTATGATCTCTCATTGAATGTAACTTACGTTACCCTTGATAGGAACAAAACACAATACGAATTTACGCCATGATAAAATTAATAACCATTAATGATAGAATTATCGTCATAAACTGGAAGGCTCACCAGTTTATTTATAAATAATAAATGCGCAGAGTTTCATGTTATAATGCTCGTAATGATGTAGATATTATATCGTTATAATTTAGTCCAATACATTACCAATTGTAGAAGCATAATGTATTTTAATGAGCAATTGAAATTCGAAAAAATTTTTTTGTTATGGCTTACTTTGTTTTTCTCGTGTCAATTAGTGAATCTTGTAAAATAAGTTATATTATTGAAATTCGATACCTTTGACGAATAAAAACAAACAATATCTTCATTTTCTACACACTTGATGCGCATGCGCAAACGTTTTTGCTCAACAAAAAGCTACAAAGGTGTGACAACGACAACGCCACGATGACTTTTGTATGTAAAACATTTTGAATGCTGCCGTCGTTAGTTGGAACTTTTTAACCAACAAAACAAAACAAAACAAAACGAAACGAAAAAAAACTCACTAAAATTTTGATGATGCAATGTTGTCGAGATGTTGCAAAAGTTATGGTCAGTTTTGTTGACATTGGTCACTTCAGTTTTCGCGTTCCACAACTCGGTGTCTGCGCATGCGCACAACATTTTCGCTCAACAGAAAGCTACGAACATTTGTATTGACAATTGACGGCATGTAATCGAGTTGTGATTTGTGATGACTTTTGTAACCCGAAGCCCCAATGTTATGATAAACATTTCGAAAACTAAGCTTGTTATTTGACACTTTTTGAATCGACAAATTAAAACAAAACAAAAACAGAGGTGTTGCTAAAATTTTCGTTAGTTTTATATTCATACTGGTGATCGCTCCTTCGCATTCTGCTAGTCCGGTTCTGCGCATGCGCAGACAGTGCTTCGGCAGAACTGAAAATTTTACGTAGCAACTGGCAGCTCAATTGCGGACGACCGTTTTGGAAATTCGAGAACAGCCACCCGATGCGCCACACAATTTGCGTTCCCGCGCATGCGCAGGTACGTTTTATTTTTTCATCATATAACAACAACATCGAATTAGATTCTACTTTTTGTTTTACAAATAAACGGAATGGACTAACTGTGACAACTTGTAACGGACTCCGAAAATGGTATTTGTGTAACACGACGCTATCCCCCGCGTATTATTATCAAACGGCAGCAAAACTTGTTTGAGCGAACTAATTACGTTTTCGAGCGAACTAAGTCGCAGAAAAGTTTAGTGATGAACACCGAAGCGCTGTACGGATTCGAAGAAACCTGTTAGTTCATTAATTCAGACTGATCGTGCTGTTATTTACATTGTCTGTAGAAACTAATGTTATAAGTTATCTCTCATTTTGGTGATATTTTGACAAGTTTAAACCAAGTCCCGACCCGACATGAATGTCAATTATAGGTTTTTTTTAAACAATTAAATTATTTCCCAGCGCTTCATATTTTTATTTTAACCAAACAAATAATAAATTGTAAATGAAAAAAATTTTAACTGATAACAACGAAAAATGTCCACGCAGATCGTCGCAGTCGGGGTGTATGCATGACACGTACGTTGCTGGGAGATACGTGTTAAACCCACGTAACACAAATTGTGATATCCAGGTGAAACGACTCGTTTAATCGGTTTATAGCTCCGTTTTCCGGAAAAGAGATGTTGATGTCACTTTGCAACTCAACTCCAAAACAACAAAATGCAACTTTTCTCCCTTTCCCTTATTATTTTCATTTTTTTTTTAAATTAAATTAATTAAATTATTAACTGTTTAAATTTTGAGATCTACAAAAATTGAAAATTTTCAAAAAATATTCGATATTTCAACTAACTGAATTTCAATTTCAAAATAATAACAATTTTACAACTTGTCGATTCAATATTGAAGAATCTGGAGCAAACTAAATTTATGAAATATAACGAAGTATATTTTGACGATTCGAACTGATTCATCATAACATACATCTTTCAAAAAATTGTGTAACGAAGATTCGATAGCGAGGACTTTGTACGTTCAAATAAAACAGTGGTTTAAAATAATATTCGATGATGGTAAATCGAACACAACCGCATTTCATGGAACGATATTTACGATGGTTTAATGATGACGAATTATGTGTTGGGGATTAAGTATTGTGTACTTAACAGCAAAATGTACGTGGCATATTTTATTCAAAGTAGAAATCCCATTAGTGTTAACAGTTAATCAATTCTGATGAATCGTAATTCTTGATAATGCACAACAAATATTCTTCTCTGGTTTGTATGCAAACACATTAGTTCAAGTAAGATATTACTCGAACCTAAAATATCAAAAATGATATTTCCGTTTAATTCAAATGTCTATCTACTTTTTATTGTTTTTGCTATCACTTCACATTCATTCTTCGTTTCTTAAAAGCATTTTATCTTTTTTTCACGGTTGAATTAAATTGAAAATATGAAACAACCAAAGGCAAAGGAAAGTATTTGAAAAACAATATAAAAAACAGCAATAAAACAAAACAAAAATACATTTGTAACATTTGAATGAAATGTATTATGATGATGATATGAATATGATGGTTTTGCATAATTATAATTTGCGTAATGACAATTTTCAAAACAATTAATATTAAATATCTTGATATCCCTAGTAAAATTTTATTGGACGTTGGTACATCGAGTAATTCCGCGCCCGATACATTTTTACTAGGGATTATAAATATTGTGGGTTATTTTAAATGACTAGAGAATTTTAAATGACAATTTAAACATTAAAAGTAAGACAGTTCAATGATTATTGGAACGTATTTATAATTTTGCATCTTTGGAATTGCGTTATATTTTCATTTCAGATTAATATCAGCTCGGCCATAAACCGCCGAGCGTTATATATTTCATCGGGATGTAATAATTTTGTGCATCGCTTTTTCACTTGGCTGTCTGTTCGAAATATAACTCGTATTTGCGGAGGCTCGGCGCGTTCGATTATATTGCATGTGCACCTCGTCTAGTTCAGACTCGTATCTAGACTCGCTCCCAATTCGGATTGAATAATTGTAGTTAGAAACTTTATCCGAGCACGTGTCGTTCGCTTAACGTTCGCGATCTCGTCTTTTTTTTTTTTCTTTTTTTTTATCCACTGCGTTAACAATTCTAATTCCTCTTGCCCAGACGAAAAATGTTCGAACAAGCGACAAAAGAAGAACAATAAAAATGAACGGAAAAAAAATTTAAAAAAAAAAGTGCAGAAAGTGCTGGCGAAATGATAGCTGTCCGGATCGCACGACTGACAATCGTTTACCCTAAACATTTAACTGCAACTTTTGCCTCGCCGGTGGCGAATTTACTACCTGCTCGATACTCGATGACACATCATTGAAAATTCAATCCCGGTAGTTGAAAGTGTTTTAAACGAGAAAAAAATCTTACACAGTGAGAATTAATGTATATGAGGCATTTTTTGTGCAATTTTCACCAAAGAAATTTTATTGGAAAATTCTGATTTATGAATTTTTGAAAATTTTCACTTTTTTACTCATCTGCCTTATTGAAATTGATTTAACATGAAATGATTTAATGTAGCAAAAAAGTGTTTTACATGAAATTTGTTGGTTTTATCACGATGTTTTAAGATCTTTTATCCAAATTTTTTGAAAATTAGACAAAAACATAGCAAAAAAAAAAACCTTCCAAAATGAGTTCCTTTGAAAGAACCTTTGCAATTTTTTATTTTTTTATGCCAAAGAATAACTTTTTTAGTGGAACACTATTTTTTCTTGACTAAGGGGGTCTCAATAAAGAGGAAAAAAATTGTTTCAGGAGTGTGCCCTCAATTTGAAATTTCGGTTTTTCGTGGCCATATAAATGGATGAAGAAACCAACAAATTTCATGTACACTTATTTGCTACGATGAATCATTTTATGTTTCACGACTACTGAGTTGTCAAACACTAAAACTTCGAAAGATTTTTAATCATTGAAAATAATTAATCACAATTATATATTTATTGTCAGTTATTTCAAGTTGAAAATTTGTTTGTCCGCTTCCTTTTTCGATTATAAATTTAATTTAAGTGATACTGCAGGAGTTGAAGGCACTCATATTTCATTTCGTTAAGCAATCATTAAATTATTCATAATTACCTCACAGAAAGTCAAAAGTAAATCGTTGAAGATTATATAAACTCTAGAGAGAGCCAGTTAGCGCAAAAGTTGGCACAAAATTTCTGACTCCAACGCACTTGGTACTAACATTAAGAAACGAGTTATCTCTCTGAGATATGAATTACGATCATTCGCCACAACTTTTCAAACCTCATCTCCAAAACGAAGACACGCACGGTAATTAATTGCAATGCATAATTCGATATAAAAACAAAATCATAAAAAAAGTGCTGTAAATAATAAAGGAGAAAAAGTTGTATTTGAGAGATTTATGCTTGGTTTTTTGTCGCTGGGTTGAGAATAGAGTTGTGACTAACATCGAACCTCACAGGGTGCGCCAGGTGATCGGAACCCATCCCTGAGTTTTTCGTCGGTAAATACACCGTAATCTGACGAGCACCTGTGGTTCTCACCTGCGCCGGTGTGCCGCACAGGTTCATCCACTTTGCTGTTGGTAAAGTCGTTAACCCCACAGTCGGTTACTGGGATGCTCCAGGAGGTTTCCAGTTTGACTGTCTAGATGACGCAAACAGCAGCACCGAGCTAGAACTTTCCTCTGATCGATTTTCCATCATCCTGCAAAATGGAACTGAATCTTGTTTTATTTATTATTTATAATTATATTTATTATATATTTATTTTATAATTTTACTTTTTTTACTTTTTTGCTTGATTTAATTGATATTATTTATTTTTCATTATTTATTCATCATTTATTAATAATTCATTCATGCGAATGAATTATAAAAGTACAAATCCTATAATTAAAAGCCTACAGTAATAAAAATTACGATATTTTTAATTTTTTAATTAAAAAATTAAATTTTATACGGACACAAAAATGATACATGTCAGATAATAAATTTGATTTCATTATAAATGAAACCAGACAGATCTAAAATAAAAAAAAAATTGATGTGATTAAAAATGAAAAATGATAAAAATGTTTTTTTTCTTCAAATCGAAATCAGTGCACGTTGCTTTTCACACTTTCCAAATTTTATATTCCACAATGAATTTAGTTCGCTCAAACACAGAAGTACCAATTAGACCACAGAGTATTATATAGTGCAAAACTTTTGTCCCATGAATAACGCGGCGGTGTAACTCGCCGTAACTTAGACTGCTCAAATATGCAGACACGACACCTCCGAATAATTTTCATCCTGTTGTCTTCTTCCTTTTTTTGGGGGGTTTGTAAAATGTTGTCTCTCGAATTCGCCCGGTATAATCGAGTTATTCCCTGAGACATTGGTTTAATTACTTCATATGCATTCCGGTTGCGCACGCGCGCAACCGTGCAGCTGCGGCTTTTTGTTTCGCGCAACGTTTTTCTTTTTTCTGCGTTGCATGCACAGGCCTCGCTTATACTTAAGACTGTTCACCACGCAGAACGTTCACATTCGCTCGTTACTCTTGGCCTGCCAAGCATGCTTTTCGCTATTCGTAACGCACAATGCCCGATGCCACGTTACGTATTACGTTTCGATATTTAACGCCCACTGTCGAGTTCTTCGACCTCGAAAAATTTCTTCCTTTCTAACGGAACAGAATTTCTAACCATATATTATAAACAAATATAAAACCAAACAACAAAAAAGAGTAATTTTTTTGTTTCATTCATTTTTTGATTTTCAAGAATTTTGAGTCAAATTTTTTATAGCAAAATATAATTTTTTGTTTGTTGAAAATGTCGCCATTTCCTCAATTTTTAGAATTTTGAAAAAATCCTACGCTACTTTGTAAATATTTATATAGTTTCAGAATCTTCAATCGAATTTGGTTTATCTTGTTCCAGATTTTTTGTTTTATCTTGTTTATCTTGTTCCAGATCCTTCCTTTTTGCGGTCACTCAAGATCAAAAAGGATTCTTGAATGGATTTTTGTTTGAAAAAAATGTTATCGTACACTTTGAATGAAGACTGATGACGTATAAAAATTTGGGAAGTTTTCGTTTGTTGATAAAGAACAAAATTTCAGAACTTTATATCTTTTTTTTTAATCTGATCAGGGTAGGGTCCCCCTTTGAACCAGACAAGATCAAATCTGAACAGACAAATTTGAAGCTGGTGTATTACAATTATAAAATTTGATAAAACTTAATGAAGTGAGTAATTTTTGAATGAAAAAAATTATATATATTATATAAGTTTTCAAAAATAGATAATTATCAATTTTTGAAACAAACAAATAGTCATGACTGTGTAAATAAATATTAAATTGATTCTAAATAATATTCTTAATCTATGTAAATAAAATTAAATTTAAATTTTTTTTCCCGGGGGAACAAGTCTCATTTTGAATAAATGAAAATTCGTTTACCTTGATATTTTATTGCAAATTTCAAAATAAAAATGAATAAAAAAATGAATTACTAATATTTTAAAAAAGATGTAATATCGCTTTCTGATTTGTAAGAATGATTTACATCTGTTGAATGAATTTTGGCTCGATTTCAGGCTAAAATTTCAGGGTGCAAAATATATTGACAAACGGAGAAATTGATTTGGAGTGCGGACGAAAATTTCTCTATCAAATGAACGGTCATCCGTTAACCCGGTGTTAATAGCGAGCAACCGAAACTGATCTACCGACTTGTTTATCAGACAAAATTCATATTTGGCCGGTAGCATCAGAGTCGAAATTGAGTAAACGGGCGAAAGAATACCGTCGGACTGACTGTGGGCATCGGTGTAGCACCACCGTGCGCACAGCTATTTACTAATGAATTTTCGCGTGAAACAGTCCACAAATCAAGGCAACCATTACGGGTTTCTTCCGTTTATTCGGTGCCCATGTGTATGTATAAATAAATATCAGCGCGGGGCTGTGCATTAAGCGCAAAGTGGTCGGATAGGATTAAATTGAAACTTCGCAACGCTAAATCGTGTAGAAATTTCGCGTAACTGAAGCTAGTCTGGTCGTTTCACTTTATACACTTTTGAATAATTACATTGCAACATTACATTGCGCGCTTCTAGGCCGCATTGTAAATTCTCCAACTTGGCTATGGTTTTAGTGTCGCGACACGAAAAATTAACTCCATTAATCAGTATATTTCTTTATAAGAAGGACAAAAAAAGACAATTCATTTTTCCTGTTTGGACCAACAAATTGCATTATTTTGGTTTTGCGAAATGCAACTGACAAAAAGCTGCTGCGATTTTGTAACAAAAAATTAATCAACGTTCCTTATAGGGGAAACAAATAAATAAAAAAAACGAACTTATTTTTCAGTTTTTGATAAACGATTGTACAATTGAATTTTGTATCAGGAGGGTAACATTGAACATCAACAGAGATAAAAGATTGGAGACAAGAAATTGTCAGAGTTCTCACGACTTTGCGAACTTAAGCTTCAATGATATCAAATAAAAGATGGAGTGCCGTCTCTCGGATTCAGTTGAAGTCAACTTAAACATCGCGCTCCTCTACTTAACTTTTATTCGGATCCGACTGTCGCAAAGAATTTCACCTTTAGCGATACCGTATAACACGCGGATCCGACGTCATACCCTCAAATTAACACGCCACACTTTCAAAACGTTCTCTATTTAACTCTCTGTAACAACTCAAAGCAAAACCCGCGGGCGAAATTCAATTACAAAATCACAAAAGTAAAATTAAAATAAAAAAATATTAATTTTTTTGATCAAGCAAACAATATATTTGCAAAGAACAATTTCACTATATTTTTTTGTTTTTTCTTAACTCTCATGTTTTTATTCAAATATTGGTTCATAATTGTAGACACAGAACACAGAACATTTGTTCTGTGTTCAGGGCCGATTCAAAATTTCGTTATTTACATTCCAAACGAATGGACTCACTTCATGATTGTATGATTTTTTTTTAATTTCTTCGCATGCCTTCTCTATGTATGTTTTTTCTTTCATTTTCTTTGATTTATGTTAAACCTTTTTTTTAAATCCAAGGAAAAATATCAGAAAGGAAAATGTTTGCTATTGAGAGTAAACGAAACGTTTGAGTCTCAGATATCTTCGACTGCGAGGCATCCGCGAAATGCCCGCCAGACGTGAAATGTACTTTTAATTACATGTCAAAGTCGTGAACATACTTCTGATCCTTTTGAACATAAACGAAGCAGTAGAAATTACGTTGCATTTTCATATAACTTATATGCTAAAACGTACGTGAAATTTGCATAGCGTTAAGAAACGTGGTGAAAAAAATATGTACCTCCCTCCCCCAGTTCTTTTACCCCTCGTAGGCTCACTTTTCATTCGTTTCGCGGTTGGCTCAAACTATTCCGTCCTTTTCTCAAAGTAAATGTTCCAACAAATTTGTTGAAGCTTGTAATAAAACGCATTTTTCATGACCTTAATTTCCCGTGCCGAACGCGTTTCACAGTAAGACCGAGATGAATTACTTGCAATTTATGGTACTATTGCAAAAGTTGCCTCACAATGTTTACCAAGGGTATTAAAGTATGTAATGAAAATATTTCTCATTTAACAAATTTAATTCTATATAAACAAAGATGTTATTTATTCTGTTTGGAACATGCTTATAAAACATGCTTCTATATAACTGTCATTCAAAAGTGTAATTTAATTTTGACAAATAACAGTTATTAAATTAGGTAATTTGATTTAACATAAGTAAAAATGAAAGCATTTTCAAAAAGGTTGGATTGTTATTTGAAAGTAGACATTTTTGAGATTGTTGTTCATTTTTTTTAAGTGTATAGATTTCAACTATAAAAAAATACTTGAAATTTATCGGTTAGTGATAAATATGAAAAAAAAAATCTTTTTTGTTTTTTCAACAATTTTTATTAAACAAGCCTTTTCTACCATATACTCGTCCTACTTTTAATCGTTTTTTTTTAGTGGAGAAAAATGAAATTTATTATTAAGGTTGTAAAATTTGAAAATAGTTTATTGAAAATTAAATGACTCTTAGTTTATTTTCATTTTAAGATTGAGCTCGACCCACTTTGCACGATATTTCCAAGAAAACTTAAAATAATCGTCTTACGTATTCACAATTGTGAATGCATAAGACGATAATTTCTAATGGCGGAAAGGAAAATAGATTATCCCCACTGAAACGGTAACTTTTTTTCTGCGGTCACTTATTGCGTTCTATTAAAAGAAATCAAGTCGACAGAAAAATTGAGCCGAAGTCAATCGGAATAATTTTGCGGATAAGTCATTTTGAAAACTTGCGTCGTTAGTCAAGTGTTACTTCAAAATCTCCTTGTAGTTTGAGCCTCGGATTTACTTTCAGAAAAGGGCCACTGCGCAGACTTTGAGAAGTTTACTAAAGTAACTAAAACAAGATGAGATTTTCATCAACTGTTTCTCTCATCTGCTTTTGCCCTGCTATTTTCTATTCATTTATATTTTTAATGCAACATTTTAGACAAATTTTTCATCATAGTAAGCCTGAGCTATGTCATCGAACGTTTATTGGTAAACAAATTTTGTATTTAAATTGAATTTTTGAATAAAAATAAAATCGAATAACTAGAATTTGAACCCGTTCTCGGGATATAATTACATTTAATCCTTGTTGGTTGTAGTGAAAAGTTCGATAACTTAATTGAGTCAGTGAAAGCCGGTTAATCGATGTCAAGTGAACCTACACTGATATTCTACGGGTAAAACAAGCAGCCGGTCTTCGGACGGAAGAAAATCCAGATTCGAGCACCATCGGGGTTTCCAATGATCGGACATCTGGACTGTTGCATTAGTTTGAACCTCGTTGCAAAATGTCAAAGCAGCATGGAATCTGAAAATATTAGAATCCAGGCTAAAACGATACAGTGCAATGAAGCATTAAAAGATGTATCATAATGTACACGGAGAGAAAAGTATGACAACTATTCCAATAAAATAATTTAGAATTTAACACAGACTCGAAATATGTATTGAAAGAAAAAAAATTGAAGAAAACATATGAAAAATATCAAAAATTGTTGTTCTTTTTAACACTTAAATGATAATTTATAGAATTGTTATTTCAATTTTTGTAATATGAAATTTTGAATAATTGTAACACTAGTTTAAAATTTTTAAATTTAATGTGTGAAATTGTATTTTTAAAAATAGGTTTGTCTAGGGTTTAGAGGAAATGACAATTAAATGATCGTTCAAAATAAATAATTTTAAATAACAATTTATTTATTAATAAAAGGTGGTAAATTAACAGTTCTAGGAATGCTTACAGGTTAAAATATAGCAAATGGTTGTTTAACAAAACTTGCGTTGTAGTTGGATTAAAAAAAAGTATGCAGTTAAATAGGCGAGAACGAAATGATAATAGGTGTTTTTGAGGAAAAGAGTTTGACATCTTCCAATCAGTTAGCGAACTGAAGGCCCAAAGAAGGATAGCCCTTGAGTCGACTATAGTGAGAAGACTCAGTTGGAAGTGTGTTGCTACTCTCAAAATCACCCGAATATATACGGGTTATCAGGGGGTTTAATGACGCTCTGAGATGATAAGGTCCAGTTTGAACTGCATCGTTAGGTGTCATTAGATTAATAATGGATTTTTAGTGGCTATTACGCGTGTGTTCTGATGCAATACTTTATTTATTTGTTAAAATATTTATTTATTTGTTATAATATTTATTTATTCGTTAAAATATTTGTTTATTTGTTAAAATATTCATTCATTTATTCATTTCATGATATTATCAATTTAGATAGCCTGGTTAGGATGTAACAATATTAATTTTTAGTATTTTATATAATAAATTTTAAGATTTAATGAACTGAAATTTGTTAAATATTTTATTATTTTTTATTGTGAATTAGTAATAAAGAAAAATTTGGTTCAGTTTCTTTTTTCATTATTAACACAATTCGCTTTTTTCTATAAAGACCCAGTTTTCTAAATGCTCCATATTATAATTATAAATATACATTTACAGATGCTTAACATTTCATAACAAACTTAATTAATAACGGACGAAAATACATTACAAAAAACTTTCGCACACACATACATTTTACGCAGTACATCGCAATATTCATAGTCAACTAACATCATCAGTTCTTTATATACTGCGAGCAATAGAAATTGGCACTTGCGAGAAAGATAATCAGGTGATCAGGTTTTAGCGTGAAAATTTGTATGTTTATGGAGAAATAGTGAAAAACTTGGTATTTTGATTCATAAATTAAAATTAATGAACTGATACAATTTTTCAATATATAGTTGGAAATATTTCAAAAAAATTAATATTTCAAAATATTAGAATTGATTTACATGTATAAGGGGAAAATCAAGGGATTGAAAAGAATACATGCGAATTTTACAACTTCATTTACTCAGTTGTACGAAATATTAGATATTTATTAAGAAAGAAATCAAAACATATAATATGAAATTTTAATATTCCTTTATAAAATTTATAAATAAAGTTTCGATTGTTTTGATTCGGAAAAGTACTATATTTACAATATTAAAAATTATGCAATTCAACTGGAATATTCTTTTAAAATATTACAATTTTTATATTTCGAATATATGTCATATCATATTTTAAATTTTGTCATATTATGTAATAAAATTTACATTTAAAGTCATAATAATTGATCGTGATTCGAGTCTGTATCTATTTTATAATATACAATTTCAAATTTTACTATATATTTCTCTCGGTGTATAAAAATGTGTTTGAAAAAGTTGAAGAAACGATCTGTCAAGAGCGCTGCCAATAATCGATTCATCCTTTTTGATATGATTTAATTTAAAATAAATTACATAAACTATTGGAAAACTACCCTAGTATAAATTCAATTAGACGTGCCCCATCAGAAACGAAGGCCAGACTTGATTTGCGGTCTTAAGGTGATGTGTAAAATCTGCTGCCACGGTTTATAAAAATTATAATAACGGTTGTTTTTTAAAATACTGAGAAGAGCGCGATTCTACAATGATGGGAGAATTTGTAGCACAAAAAAACATCATTTTCGGTTCCAGAATGTAAACAAACAATGATTTCTACGAATAACCTCCACTTTAAAAACTAGAAATCATTATTCGTCAACGTTTTATGAAAAATCAGATTCTTTGTGTAGAAATGTGTAAAATAATTGAGAAAATCGCGCTCTTCTTGTTAAATTAATTTACAATCACATTATTAGATTGTAATTAAAGAAATCTCTAATGTCGGTCACTCCCGGTTCGACATCACCTTAAGCCTAAATTAGGGTTACTCTAATTCAGCCTTAGTCTACACCAAATATGGTTACCATTTTTGAAATGAATAATTTTCAAACATGGTAACCCAATGAGCGCTCTACGTGGTCCTCCGGAATACGGCCCACGTTATGTAATATGAATGTAACGTTTTTAGTCTGGCCCCGACGTGGTTTCAGTATTTGGACTTAGAAAAAATGTTCGACTTGGACAAAAAATGTGCTTAATGTAAAACTTCAGACCGGACGTTCATGAAATTACCATGCCACAACCACATCAGGAAATCGTATGAGGCCCACACCAGGCCCTGGTCAGGTGATATGGTTTACCAGACGAGAGCCACCACCAAATCGAGCGTTACATTCTATCGTCGGCCAGTCATGAAGCTGTCAACGGACCTGTCAAAAGTGCTGTCAATAAATAAATTTAAAAATATTTTTTTTGTAATTTAGCGAAAAAAAAGAATAGAAAACTTCAAAACGAATTGTCAGCTAACTGTCAAAATAACTGTCAACAAATTTGCTGTCAATAAATAATCTGTCAACAGAGCTGTCAAACATCTCATTCATTTCAATATAAACCAAAATAATTACTTTCAAAAAAATCTAAAAGCTTAAAAAAGGAGCTGTCAACAGAGCTGTCAACGAAACTGTCAACAAATAAAAAAAATGTTCTCTTTATTTTTGAGAAGAGAGAACCTTCGAAATGTACAAAATATGTTTTCCGTGGATGACGAATGATACAAAAATGCAACAACAAACTGCAAATGTGCATCGCGTCGATAAGGAAGCTCGCGAAGCCGAGTGTGGCGGTAACGCCAGAAGCCCAAGGCCTAACCCGTCGAACAAAGCTCAGTATCGCTCGACTCAGCACCACACGCGGTGGTGTGTCCTGTATTCTCGATGCGCGTGGCTTTCTCGTGCTCGACTGACAAGTCCCGCGCGACTTTTGCAACCCGCGCGACTGATTTCATGGTAGGCATCAGTGCTACGTAGTGACTAACTTTTTTTGTTATCGTTTCTACGTTCACGTGAAGTGATGACAGTTTTGGTGACTGATTTTAAATTCTACGGCATGGAAGGATTGGGCTTCTTTTTGTTATTCTGCACCCTTTTGGCAAATCATGTCCAAGGTACAAAGTAACCAATTTAATATAAATGTAAAAATTGATCAAAAAAGTGTGAAAGAAAAACAAAAATTAAATTAAATTCAACTTTTGTTTGATCAAAATTTGGTGCAATAATTATGTAAGTAATTATTATGATCAAATTATAAACGGATTTCTATTCAATTCTTTAGAAATGTATGCACTTCGATTTATGCATCAGCAAAATTGGGCTGATGAAATTTCCATACGGCATATAATTTATTTCAATTTATCCGATAACAGTAACGAAATAAAATTATGATTTTGAATTTGGAAGTGAAATATAATTTGCCAGGAGACATTCTGGGCTTTTTTCCCTGTTCAAATTATTTATCTCTCCTAATTAAATGGTTTGTGATTTATTCCATAAATAGTTTGTAAGAAGCATCGAATTGAACAGGTGAACAAAATAAATGATTATTGAATGAACCAAGATTTAATGAAAATAAATATTGGAACAAAAAACTGCTTGATGAATTTGCAAATATATATATATATATATATATATATAAACAGACGAAGTTCCGAAAAACGGAACCTTTGGATGATTATTTATAATAAACTCATTTACCAGCAATTGAATTTCATCCCAGGGATATCAATTTGGACGCGTGATTATTGTTTCTTTGCGATAAACATATTTTTCAACGCTTTATCGAAAACATATAATTACGTCGTTACAAGCAGGAACGTGATGTTTGTCGTGAAAAAGGCTGGATTGATGTTCGTCGTTCAGCATATATATCGCTCGCCGAATCTCGTGCCATTACAATCCCCCATGACGTGCGATCTGCTTTAACGTAACCTATTTTTGCCAATAACTTGAGGTATCTCTTCAAATTTTATTTTCGTTTCATATACTTATTTTTTTGTCTACATGTTTTTTTCTGAACTATCACGTGATTACCCCGATACCGTTCTAGGGTAATTCTTCTGGCAAAGCCAAAGAATAAAACTAAATAAAAATGTATCTTCTTTGACATCTTCATATGAGTTTTGAACAGGTAAACTTAATTCACATATGTGAACGTATCAGGTTTTTGAAATGATATCGTGATGAAACATGGAAAACATAATCCTGACATGCAAGTGAAAATATACGTTAGTTTCAACGAATATTTTATATATAAATTGTTGTGATTTTAACTCTTAAAGCTCCCGTTGTATCATATTGATACATTGACACTTTTTAGACTTTTTATATCACTAGGTTCATTGTATCATATACTTCTCGGTACTTCGATTGGATTTTTTCCGAAAATCATTTTTAATACAATTTTGGATTTAAGATGATAACTTTTATTGGGAAAAAATGCAAAAAACATAAAAAAACCAAACATTTTTTTTGTCAGATTCCGCATTTTTAGTGCTAAAAAACAAAAACATTTTTGTTACTTTACGATAGTGTTTTAAAGGTTCAGGGGTTTGAGGGTTAATAAATGATGAGAAAAAATGACAAAAAAAATGTAATTATTCTTTTAACTTTCTTTTTTTCCCAAAAAAAAAGGAAGTTTCCTCACCATTTTTGGGCGAGGAATTATTTATTTTAAATGTACACTCCTGTACCGGAAACGATTTTCTTAATTTGAAACGTTTATTTTCTGTAAAAGAATTTATTTAGTTGAGAGCGTTCGGGTCATTAATTTTCAGCGGATTCATTTCAATGAGGAAATTTGTTTCCAACATTTAATTAGAGGGAATTTTTGTCTCTTAATTAATATACTAAAATTTGAAGATTGGGAACGATGTCAGGACAGTTTTATCAGAATCAAATAATATCGGACAGAAATCGAATGACCGAAATAATTCCAAACACACTGGCAGAAGTTTGTTCAATTAAAGAAAGTCAAATTTTTATTTTTACAATAAACAAAAAAAAATGAAAATTGAATTCCAATCTAATTCAGTTCATATTTTGAAACTGATCGATTTGTGACATAAGTTATTTTGATGAAAATGATAGTACAAATCGAAAGAATTCAAATTCATTTTTTGGGTGCAAATATTATTTGCAGATGTTTTTTTAGAACTATAAAAAATGTATCGCAAATGAACGCACATGAAAACTTTGATTCACGTGGAAATATTTCGTATATCGGAATCGTATGAGTACAAATATTGTTGCATATTTCGGCGTATTTATGCTGGCAGCATATATTTGCTATCAAATAAACGCGATACGCAGGGGTAGCCCGGCATCATATGTCGCCACCTACATTATTCCCTCCGGTCGGGGACGCGCACGATAAAAAAATAATTTTCAATTTCGCACGGAGTGCGCAAACCGACGGCTGACGACCTTTGATCATCCGAATTGACAGTGGCTAAAGAGATGCACTCAGCCATCAAGAACGCATTTCTATGCACTTCGAATGATCAGAGAGACTAAACTGTTATTCATGCTGCAAATATCAACTTGCAAAATCATATATGTCGTATGTTTTATATCGAGGTGGTGCTTTGAAAGATAAAAAAATCCAAAAAAATAAAAAATACAGGAATCATCTCTTCCAAGTTTTTATCATTTTGTTTCGTCTAAATCTTTTCCATCGGTTCACACTTTCAAATTTTCTTGTTTTGAAAGAAACAACTTGCTCGACTAATTTTTTTTCAAGTAAAAAGAAATCAGCTTTTTCAAAATGAAGACGTATATTTCAAAGGAAAATAACCAGATTGGAGGATAGAGTTGTGGGGATTTTAACACTCGTCTCGAGATAATTTAAGTGTCGTTTGAACCGCGAAAAATATAGATGAAATTGCGACAAATAATTTTACATTTTCGAGTACATCAAATTATGGAATTGAAATAATTTTGTTTTTTTTTGTGTAATTGTCTAATTTAATTCTGTTTAAAAAAGTGGGATAAAAATGAAAAAATTGAAATACAAAAAATAGGATTGACAGAAAAATATTTCTCAGATATAACATTTTATTCAAATGATATAATTTATAAATAAATTATTCAACGAGGCAGCTGAGTATGATCTTGAAAATAGCCAGCGACGGAACCGGAGCTATTTTAACATTTGCTTCTGTAACGTCGGGGCGAACTGTCAGTGCAGCTATTTTTAATCGAGCGCACATGGAGCGCACGAAAGTCTAGTTTGCATCAAATGGGCTTCGTCATGCGTGACGAATTGTGGCAACATTATGCGCGGAGAAAATTTTGCCTGCGATACGGTGAATAAAATTCGTACGCCTTTTTTCTGAATGGAACTCCCCCCTCCGCCTTGTGCTATTTTTTATACCTCAGCGCGTCATTTTTTCCACAATCAAATATAACAGAAAAAAGATCTTAAACTCTTTTATTTCATCCTATTCATCACCATTTTTGCCGTACTATTTTTATTCATTCTTTTAATTTCAACATTTACCTTTTCCATTTCATGAAACTGATCAATGTGGAACACTATTTTTATAATTAGAGAAAAAGGTTGATAATAATGGAATAATAAAAATGGAAAACTATAATTTTTAGATAAAATGTACGGAAAAAATTGGTAAGATGAACTGAAGAAATAGAAATTTTTGTTTAAATTATATTTAGAAAGAAATATATGATGTTCGAATTTGTTCTTTCATTCGTCTCAGTTTTCAGCAAGAGGGGTATCATGAGTCATGGCACCCTCGAGGTTATATTTTTCAATGTTATTTTTGATTCGCGCATTAATATTTTGTTTGCTATTTTCTAAGATGATTCAGCTGCGGCGGTTCCTTAAACATGCTGCTCGCATTACAATACAGAATAAACATCCCTTTTTCGCTGATAAAACAGCCGCTCACGTTGATCAGTGTTATTGCTGCGATCCTGCAGATGATGTCACGAAGGATCATCCTGTCAAGATCTAACGCTGTCGTTCTTTTTGTTTTTCGCATCTCGCGATATGCAGTTTCTTTTCTTTTTTTCTTTCACTCAAGAACGTCACTGTCACTCGTTTATCTTCCCCCCCCCTCCCAACTCTTCTGTTCTCTTCAAAACCTCCTTTTACAAACATACGTTTTGAGAAAATTAAAAAAAGATACTGACGAAGGTCAGAGCTTTGTTGGAAAGAAAAAGCCGCTGTTTTATCGTTTATGAGCCCCACCGGTTTTAGAATGTATTCTCTGAAAGAAAATCGGGTCATAGCGCGAGTTAAAGCCGACGAGAAGGAATGAAGGAAAAATGCCAAAGAGAGAAGGGCTTAATTTTTTTCTCCTTGACCCCTTGGGGTTTTTTTCTTGAGGGAGGAGGGAGAGAACGAGTGTACCAGAGAGTTTGAGTTGAAAAAGAAGCGGATACGGTTAAATAGATAAGTTCGTTTTACACAGAGCTTTCAACTCTTCTCGTTGTTTTAAAACTTTCAGATCCTGAGCATATATTTCAACTTTTTAATTGGACCAAATGTTTTGATTCCACATTGTTTATTTTCATATTATTTTTGATATTTGTTTGATTTGATCATTTTCGTTTTGACAACTTTTGTATCAGTAATATTTATTTTGATAATTTTTTGTCTTGATGATTTTTATTTGGATAATTGTTTTGAGTTTTTTTGTAATGATAACTTTTATTTCGATAACTTTTATTTTGATATTTTTTAGTGTGATAACTTTTGATTGACATTTATTGTTGTGTTAACTTTTGTTTCGATAATTTTCGTTTATCATAATTTATAATTTTCACAGACGAGTAAAAGTATTTCTTCTTTCATCTTGAATGTTTATCATCAAAGTTTGGAATTAGCATTCTAATCATTGAAGTGATAAGGGGTCGACGAGAACGAACATTGATTAATAGCAACAACGGTTGCATCGATTTTATTGCCCTCCGATATTACCATTAGGTTCCCCGTCGGTGCAGTTATTTATTACTCGACTGACCTTGGCTAACCTCTTGTCCAGTTTCGTTTCCGACCGGGAGAAAAACTATCGGCAGCACTTTTATCTCCACGAGTATATAGTTTATGATGTTTTTTCAAAAAGAAACCGAATCACGTATGAACTCTGGCTTCATCAAACGTACATCGACCCCTGTGCGGATATTTTCAACTTTTGATGAAAGAGCTGTTCTGCAAAAAAAGAACAAAAAAGTCAAGCAAATGGTAAACGAAACTTTAACTCTATATTAACAAAACGCAATAAAAAAACGATAATTAAACATGGAGTAAATTATAAATTTTTAATGAAAAAATATTGACAAAGGATTTGGACGATTTGCAATCATTATCGGGATACAAATTCGTTGGAGCAATTAATTGTAATCGAATCGAGGCATCGACCTCTTGGGTCAACTTCTCAAGATGTTTTCTGAGACGCGATCCTTCTGGCGAATCACTTTACATTTTAAACAGCCTGGCTGTCTGCCAGGACAGCCGAACGTGTATTTACGTATTATGGATGTGATCGTGTATAAGCTGTACCTGCCTACAGACGTTGGTACAAATCGCGGATCGCTACTCGGTCACTTCTATAATTAGAGTGTAGCGTGATCATTAGACATGAATATTGAATTCGCAATCATCAGATCCTCCGACTTCGGGCACGCGATCAAACTTAAAAACTGTCTCTGTGTGCGGTTTTGCCCGTTATAAATTATTGAAACAAAATTTTATAAGGTCATAGTTAGAAAAAACTTTATTGTGACAAAGATATATATTAAAATCGTTAAAAACATTTTTTTTAATAAAAAAAAATTGTGATAAGAATGTGAAAAAAAGTGTGCTAAGAAATTTTTTTTTCATGAAAACCGTCCTTTGTGAAATTTACATTGAAATAAAGAAAAAAAAATTCTTTTGGCTTAGGAAGAGGCCGACTAACGAGACGGATTCTTCTTCTATCTCTTCGAACGACTTTTACAATTGTTCAACTGGCAAAGTAAAAGTTTCTTATTTTCAAGCACCTTTAGTGACCGGGGGAGAACAATCGCAAACGTGTTCAATCGTTCGTCCCTCTGCGAGAGTGGCAGAAATGAAACAATGACGACTCGCTTTTTCACCGTCGCGTTTCAACCCTCAGCCTGGTTGTCGCTTAGAGATACGTCATGCATTCTCTCGTGCCCCTGCAAACTGATAAGGGGTAAGAATAAATAGCAGTGAAATACCAACGCCCACAATTACACCTGTCTGACAAATGTTTGACTGCTGGAATTTCCAATTTCAGGGTCAATTTTTTTTCAAAACCTGGGGAACCAAAAAGGGGCTGGTATAATGTGTTGAAGAATATCTCGCGTGGGCAAAGTGGCTGTGTAATTAATGCAGGAAAACGTGTGGAAGGTTTCATCTCGTCTAAGAAATCTATCTCATTATCTATTAATTATTCTGAGACGACATCATTGATTAAGGGCTTTAATTCTATAATTTACTCGAGTGTTATCGCTATAGGATGGAAGAGGTTATTTGAGGTAGTGGAAAACTTAAGTTTATCGAAACTACGTGAAGACTTACATAGTCTTAATTATAAATTCCAAAACTTTCAGGTTTTAATGTGTTTGAAGTGTCGGCAGATTAGATTAACTCGGCAGGATGATTTTGATCACAGAGACGTGATGGCAAAACTATTCCTCATCCGGCAAGAAAGAATCAAAAAATTTAAGTCTCGTGATATAATATTTGGCTTTGAAATTTTAGATATTTGTAGGATATTATTTGTAGGATGCATTCAGAAAAGTTTCTATGAAATTCCACCGAATCTGTAAAATTTTAATGTTTTCTGTTTATGTAAAATTATAAAACATATGATGTGGTTTTATACAACAAATTAGAAGCTTTATGCAGTTTTACAAAAAAATGTAAAATTCTTAGAAGTACAACCCTTCACTTGAATGTCTCTGCATTATATAGTTATGCTCTTATATTTTTTAACTTAGTGTCAAAATTTCTATCACTTCAGACTCGTAACATAAGATGTGCAAAAGTTCTTCAATTGTAGGACAAAAACCTTCTGAATTTCAGATTCGATTTTTTGCAGTGTAGTTCACTTTTTTGTTGAGTTGTATTTTTTGAGTTAATTTAAAACAGTTGAAATGTACGGAAATTTTGGCACAATTATGGTACAATTATTCCGGCAATTGGTTCCCATGTCCGAAAAAGACCGGGAATTTGAAACAATCAATGAAGATGGTCGTCGGGGACTAATGGAAATTGTTGGCTGTTTCGCGAGAGCGTGGACCAATTGAGACATAACTCAGAAGAAGCCAGTGATCCGTGAATCCTCTTAGTTTCGCTTGAGCTGCTCCCGCCGCGATTAATTTGGTCGCGCAATTCTACACCCGTAGGGCGAAAACCTGAAGTGACTTGCAATCCGTGCATGCGCGTGGCACGCGCGTCTTGCGAGGATTCTCGCACGTGTTACGTTTTCATTACGCGCCACTTAGGCCCCAGAACTCGACACCGAGTTAAATCCGAAGCCCTGAAATATCACTTAACTCGCCGGTCTTCGGATGTCGGACGGAACGAAAAAAATTATATCACCCCGCGCTTTGGTCTCTACTGCTTGTTTTTCTTTTCACCTTCTCGACAACTCGCGGATAGATTTATTTAAATTCGGTTAACGAGATTCGATTAGCGCTGCTAGGCAGGCGAATCTGAATCGAAGGGGTTTGTCCGGAAGTTTTTTCCTGGGCGTGACTTCTGAGGCTATTGTTCGAATTAAGGGGAAAGGAAAGTGAACTTCTAGCCCGATGACGAAACTTGACAAATTTTGTTGAAAAAAAAATTCAGGTATTCCAATTTAAATTTGGAAAATAGATTAATACACAAAATGAGAGATTGATATTCGATACCGTATTACAAAGTTAAATTTAAAAAAAAACAAATAGATGTTATCTTTAACATTCAATCTTTCGTTCTCTTTTTATCGCTATTTATAATTTGACAATAGTATATTTCTATGCTAGGCGTGAAAGTGAAACTTTTCTTACAGGAGGAGTTAACAACCCGAGCCGAAGGCGAACTATATTTTTCCCGAAACCCATACCGAAAAGTCTACTCTTCGTGGTGGTTTTCGGCTTTTAAAATTACGACAAAGTGTGAGGTTAGGTGTTATGCTTGCCACGAAAAGTGGACTTTTCGGTGTGGGTATCGGGAAAAAATAATTTTACGGAGAAAGCACAAAGTTTCTTTTATCTACACTAAAACGAATACAAATTTCAATTTTATCAAAAGTTGACATTGATTGAAAATTTAAATTGGCAGGTCAGGTATTCAAGCTATTTTTTTCATTTTTTTCCATTTAAACTGTTTCTGGTCGATGAAAATAACTGTGTGTGATAATCTAAAATTCATTTGAAAACGGATAGATAAAGGGAAAAAATTGTTCCAAAATTGCATTTTAAAGTTTTTCTTTTTTGGGGTTTTGAGAAAAATACTTGAATGTTTCAATCACCTTATATTATAATTGAAAAAATAAACGAGCATTGTTAAGTTTGAGAGAAAGCACAAAGTATAAATATAAAACTAGTCGATTCCATCCGCGGGCTTAACCACATGGACGAACATACCCAGGCAAAAAGAAACATATATGCTGCATATATGCTGCATATATGGTTGCATTTATGTTGCATATATGAGATTTGCCATATATGCAAGCATATATGCTGCATATATGTCACATATATGGCACATTTATGCCGCATATATGTCGCATATATGTTGCATAAATGTCGCATATATGTCTGCATATATAAAATTTTTACTTGGGTATATTTCAAAATATATTTTATGTATATTTAATATATTCGTATTTTTGTTCTTGTACTCATCACGCTCAGTCTAGGTGACCTGGGAGTTCCTTCGTGTCCCTCGCATATTCTCATTTCCTATCCTCTCACATTCCCCTTCTCTTTCTGCGAGTCATGGCTCGTCTTTGAAATAATTTACCAACGCCTACGAAATCCACGAAAACCTAGGCAAAGTGGCCGGCCCCCCGACCCCCGACCTCCCGAACGCGAACATGGCATAATTAGTTGTAGTACAAAAGAAATTGGCTCACAAATGAGCTCTCATCGGCGAGATCATATAGGAGACTTATAGACTCGAAAGTATCGTTTTTGATAGAAAACACTAGTCGTAAGATTGGTTATAGCCGTAGCCACTAAGCTCACTCGCTCGGTCAATATATTCGTATATATTGTACATATTCTCATTTATAAATTCTTTATAAAGCGGCAATAAGTTGTATAAATTCAATATAAAATCAATATAATTTTTAACGACAAAAAAAAAGTTTATACAATAAATATAAATTTGACATATATTCGTACATATATTTGCGTCCTGTGAGTAATCAAGTTGTTTACAAAAGCATGGATTGAATTATGTAAAACAAAATGTAAAAGATAATCGAATCATGTTGTAAAATGTTGTAAAAAAAAAGAACGGTTGACACTTTTCAATGTCCACATCTTTTAACCGGCTTTATATCAATTGACATAATTTTGCTCTGAAAATGGTTTTTGTCTTCAATTACCACTGAAATGTTATTATTGTACGTTGCAATGTGTAATTTTATGTAATAACTTTTTTATTCAAAAGAAAATTGTTCATTAAAAAATTTGTTTTTCATCTAAAAAAATCCACTTTATTGAATTTCTGGTGTCTTATTTTAGTTAAAAAAAAGTTGCGGTCATATTTTCAACGTCCCATTGTGAAATTCACGGGTCTCTAGGTTCGGGGGTGGTCGAATTAGAGGGAAAAAAAAAAAAAAAAGGAAGCAGATAGGCCGAAGGACGTTCATTTCTATCACCGACACACGCGATTATCTCCGGCGGAAGCGGAAGTATACTCGGCTGCTCACCCACCTGGCCAGCTCGCTGGTTGCCTGCATGTGTGCGAGGCCAAGATACCGTAACTGCGCGTGTATTCGCGTCGTCTAGCGGTGGGCACTTTCACAATCTTCATGAAAATTTTATTGGTGCGAAGTTGGCTGCGAAGTCATTGCGCGCGCATCCCAAAATCTTACTGAAAAAAGAGGAGAATTTTGTTTTTAATTTAAAATTTGGACAAATGGTTCAAACTTATTTTTGAACCATTTCACATTTACAATTGTTAAATATAAATTAATTATTAACACATTATTAATTAATTTCCTGAAAGATAGGCGCGAAATCTAGAATTCAAATTCAAATATAATAAATCTTCCATGCAATAATTTAATTACGATACATTCTACATTTTATATTCACTAGTTCGAAAAAAAGTGTCAAAATATTTTTAATCGAAAAAAAGGCTCGTTTCAAATTCGTCAAATTGTTTGTCATATTTTGTCGGCAATAACCATATAATATGCACGGCCGTCGATCAACTGTCCTTCTGATTGACAGTCCCCTGTTGGAACACCGTCTCCCAGTTGACGCAAACATCATTATTATGTTATGAGAATAAAGAAACCGGTCATTTCAAAAATCTAACTTTCTGTCTGTCTTCTATATCTTCCTATTTTGATTCTTCTAAACAGAAAAAAATGCCATCTATGATTACCAACTTTTTTGTTGGTACCCAACGGAGAAAGAATAACGTCGATTTTCGCGAGGATAAATTTGTTATGTTCTTATCGAGTAACATTTGACCCCCCACAGATATATACGTTTCAACTGCGCTCTACCCTCGACCTCAGCGGACAGCCGCACGCTCGTACATGATTAATCGAAACCACAGAAGCACCTTATAGCCGCGTGCCCGTCGTTTTCTATTTCCTCCACGAAAAATGATTACTTGAATTTTCATTGGATCGCTTTTTGCTGCAATATAAATGTAGACGGAGTTCCGGTAGCTCATTTCTTACGGCCCTCCATTCTTGATGCATATCGAGAAAAATTGGCTCATTACTCTTTTTATCGTGGATGACAAATTTTGCGGCAAGATTATTATGATGATATTAAATAAGAGAGAATAACACGCCCCGAGAATTTGATTCACTGGGGCCGGTCGATTGTCCCTAAAAAAACTTGTTCGTCCTGCTCGCCACAGTTCATTTGAAATTTTTCATCTGTATAGTTTCAGGATTAAGTTTTGACGTCGGACAAATTTAGAGTGCGCGGAAAAACAGCCAGAGAATGCCTCGACGAAATACAGCTGTAAAATAATAATGGCCTGCGTTTCGTCGCGCAACTGCGCCAAACTTTTATACTCTTGTAAAAAAGTTTCCGCGCACTTTTCGCCATCTAAATTGAAATCACAATCCTCATGTAGTACAACTTTGCAAATTTCGTACATCCTTCTTCCGAGCGAGCTTTTGAGATATTTTCCCCGGCCCCTTTTATTGCACATTATTTTTCACTGCTAAGTAACCCTCCCCCCCCCCTCCCCCCGCCTTTTTAGGATACATATTTTCACGTCTACAATTAGTTTCCCCGTTTAAAAGTTTCTTCCATTTAATTTTTTTATATTTGCGAAATTGGTTTTTATTTTTATTCACAAAAAACATTTGCATTTTCTCATTAACGTTTTTTCTTTCAAAATCGCAACCTATGTTTTATCGAAAATTATCAGGTAAAATCTTACCGGGACAATCTTATACACTGCAAAAAAATGCATTTTAAAATAAAACATTTCAGAGTGCAGTTTTAAAACACTCGCCACACGTGTGTATCCAAATGTTGTAATTTATAAAGGTATTTTATTTTGAAATACCTAACCTTAAAATGTATAACTAAACGAATAACCTCCAAGTGTTTTAATTCCTCAAAACATTTTATTTTACAACGTTCCCTGTGAAACACTTTTGAAATAAAACAGAAAAGCCATTTAAACACTAAGTATGTTTTCGGTTTCATTTTAAAAGACATCAACCGAAATTTTTTTTGCAGTGTATCTCTTGTTATATAGAGAGATAAGAAAATAAAAATAGAAGATATAGAAATAAGAAAATTCGCCTACGTTTTCAATTTTGATTTGATTCGGAATTTTTCTTGGCTCGGCAGATTTCTTTCCTTTTGTTTTACCTCTTTTTTTTTCTTTCGCTCACGTTCCCTTTTACGAAAGATAACCTTCTGCCAAGACTTGCGTCAAAGATCCACACGTGAAATTCGCTTCCCCTCAGTGGGTATGCAAGCGTTATCCGAGCTATCATCATAAGCAGCCAAGTGTGCAGGCACGAGTCAAAAACTTGCTTACAGTAGGGCAACCGTGTCCTAACGGAAATACCTCCACGAGGAAGGAAAACGGTTCGAACTCTTTATAAAAATGCAAACTTTGAAACTTGCAGCATTTAAAAGAATAGCGTCTAGATTTCAGATAGCTGATAGTTGGGCGAACTCGTTTTATCGTTCAGCTCGCTTCGCAAAACCTTATTTTCATCGACAGAACAATGTTGAAAAACATTTGCTTTCAATTTTGATCCACAATTTTGTACATTTTATTATTGATTTATAAATGTTTTATAGTTTATCATGATCATACTTTACGGAAAAAAATATATTTTAAAAATATAAAAAAACATATTTTTTCTATATAAAATATATTGCCGCAATATGGAGTATATATTCATATATTTTTGTATAAATTTCATTATATAAATTTATAAAATATAAAATAAAATATATTTTAGCGAATATAGTTTCGATCGTGAGGGACGGAATTTTGAATTCTAAGAAAATCAACTATGCTGAAAAATTATACGAACAATTTTTTGGGTTGAATTTTCTTAGTGTGAATTTGCGGTGCTCGCCAGTCGATTAAACATAAGATGTAGTTAGTGTAGACGCTTCGTTAGGTTGTAGAGAAGCAAGTCATAGATGTGTACGTATTCGGACAAAGCCGCGTTCCTGTGTTCGTTTACACGAAACCATCCGGGATGCTCATGCGGCCTGTTAGCCAAACAAGTGTCATTACGCAGGTTGCATGTGTTGTGCCTACCTGGCAGAGCGCAACGAGTTTCCGGATCCGGTGACACATGACCTTTCTCTCACTTTGGTCAAAAAGATGGTCGACACGTCATCTGACCCTTGGTTCAAACATTTTCCAACCTCCAAAAAGAGTTATTTTGCTTATTCCAAAGCTGAAAAAAATAGTAAAAGAAATAATTAATCTGAGGAAACAAATTATGTTCGGTTTTAAATAATTGATTGCGAAGAAGAAGAATAAAGAAAAAGATAAAAAAGAAAGGTAGGATAAGTAGGTGAAAAAAGAAGACCTGGAAGTTTCACGATTGACGCGGTACCTTTCCAGAGTAATTATTTATCAGTGCTTTTTTATTCCTTTTTTCAACCCCCGGGCAACTTTGCTGTTTGTAACTGCTCGAGGCGAACAGATATAACACCGCGGCGGTGCTTGGATGTAGCCGACATTCTTTTGCTATCGAAAGGCAATCCTTCTCCATCGGCTGGGAGCTATTTGTGCGAAAAAATGGCTACCCGATCCTCATCTAATCTTGCTATTTGTGCGGATTCCTTTGAGTATCGATCGACCGCTCTTGCAGGCGTCTCTCTCGGCGTGTGGAATCAATAGTTCTAATCCCTGATAAACCAGTGATTGATACAGACATCTCAGTTAAACGAGTGATAAAGTTTTACATCGAGAAAAATTATACACCGACAAGTGATTCATGATTGCCGGTAGATTATCCAGAGTTACGACATTTTGCTCGTGCGGAAGGTACGATAAGTCTCTTTCTTTTGTAAATTGGAAATCGTAACAGAAGTATTGAAAAGTGAAAAAAATAGTGCATAAAAATGGATATTTTGAAAAATATACCAACATAATATATATGTGTAGCTGAAACTTCAGTCTCGATGTAAAATTTCATATACCATCTAATGCAATTTTAAACGGCTTGTGAAATTATATGATATTTGATGTAATTTTACATTGTTTATCTATGAAACAATTTTTAATCTAGTCTAACATTTTTTTTAATAAACTTATTTTTTGTGTAATACTCCATTGTTGAAAATTTCTGTATATTATACTCTGTATATTATAACAAAAAAAGAAGATACCAATTACTGCTAATTGACGGGACAGGGCTGGAGGCTGATCAAACAAAAATCAATTTAGCCGAGACTTGGATATCCCTCAGGATAATATCATCAATCCCTTTTAATTAACTTGCCAAAAACGTGACGAGCGGTTTGGACACGCGTCATTGGCGATAACGAACGCAATCGATTTTGGGACGTCGACACAATCGTGGACTTAAGTTAATGCGCACGAATGTGGGAAAAGCTGGGAGTATTTGCAGAGAGTCTATATTTGCATGAGTTTTCGTCGTTATTATTGACAGCCACTGAGCGTCATAAGGAAGCGGGGATAATGGTCGTGGAAGGACCGCAAGGACCAATCGAAAATGGCGACTCAAGGATGTACCCCAACGCGGACAATTAGAACGGTTTTCGAATTGCAAAATTTGGCGATCGTTTGAAAAAAAAGGCGAACAAAATTGGCCACTGTCCGAGAGTGCATCATTTCATTCTGCGAAACTAACTTTCCGAACGGCGTGCTCGAAATAATCGAGAACTAGTCTTGGAATTGGAGCGAAAACTTTTATTCGGTCTGTTCATCGCGTGCGACCATGTTTGGGACGGATTTAGAAACTAATTTCCAACAAAGATGACGAAGTGAAAGCGAACACAATTGATGTTTGTGTTATTTTTTTTATGAATATTATATTTGTTCATTTTCATGCTCGGACAACTTTTTTTCTCCTCTTTTGCAAATTTAATCTTCGATTATTAGAATTATTTTCCTCAAGCCTTTTTTGTTTCTGAACAAAAGTGAATTTTTAAGATTGGCAAATGGTTCATTCGTTTCAGCAGTTTTTGCTGCAAATTTTTAATTGAAATCATCAGACTGCTGATGTTGGCGGAAACAATGGGGATGTAGTTAATAAAAAATCGATGCGCTGAAAGTTTGTTACAACATGAACAGCAGCGTTGCCGAATGAACCGGAAATCTTCCTTAAAAGGCAATAATCAAGTTTTAATTGCATCCATACTATTTTACCGCGCACTATAATTAAAACTCTAAGTACTTTTCTATAGAGTTTTCGCTTGTTATCTTGTACCCTGTTGATTTACGAATCTTCATACACTTTTCGCGATTATTATTTTCTCACAAATTTACTTCCTCGGCCAATTTTCGAAGTATAAAAAAAAAAAAATTAATCGATAATGCCTCCGAGCGATTTTCATAATTTTGTTTTTTATTACCTGTTTTTTAATGACCCGATATTAGCTATCACTAGACATAAAAGGGTCATAGACATAACAAGTGTCTCCTGCTGTGGTGTGTGTCATCGAATTAGAAATTCCACGAAAGTTCAACCGAGATGACTTAATTAAAAATCGCCATCTAAATGCAAGGCATCTCGGCTAGAAATCGGGCCGACGGTCATTTCATACGACCCGGCTTAATGGCGAGTATTAATTACTCGGAAATATTTTCATATAAGCTGAGCAATTTCGCTGCCTTAACTCCAGAGCGTCAACATTTATTTTGATCAATAAAAAAAATTAAAAAAAGAAAGAAATTAACGGGTTAAATATTAATTCGCCCTAACCGCTTATCGACAGTCCGACGAGTTCAAAAGTTTTCTATTGAGCGATCACACGCGTTTTTCGTTCCGTCTTTAGATATTCCCAACGGGGAGGCTGAGAAATCGTATGTTTTCCGCGTTATCACGATTTCTTTGCGCCCCTGACGTGAATTTACTTTCTTCATTATGAAAGCCGGACTCGTGCCCGCGCCCGGGTTACATTTGCACGGTGAGCACGATCTACTTTATGGCTGATACGTGACTACGAACTTTTGCACAAGAAAAAGATAGTGAAACGAACGTTAAACGAGATCCGAGCCGCGGAATGCGTCAGATCAGCGGTTAATTAAATCAAACCCAGGTGACGCGGGGTTGTGAATCAACATTCATAACGTTCAAGAGTTGAATCGCTGATTCGTGTTATCGTGATGAACAAACTTTGTTGGTTCCAAAAATTCTTTGTTTTACATGTTTTGAAAACGAACTGCACGTGAAGTGCATTCGATGAGGTTCAAAAGTTGCTGTTCGTTCAGGCGTTCTTTTGTTTACGGTTCGCTTCTGATAAGAACATTTTTTTAACATTTGCAAAATAAGAGTGTTTGTGAAATTTGATTTCTCGAACAACGTTTCGTTTATTGAACAACAATTTTGTTTCTTAAATAAAAAACTGTTTCTTGAAAATTTTTTTAAAAGAGAAGTTTTTATTGAATTCAATAACTAAATTAAATGAATCATAAATTAAATAACTTTTCATGTTATTAAATTTAAGTAACTTTTTAAAGGAGGACCCTACCCTGAACAGAAGTTCTGAAATTTTTTTCTGAATCAATAACAAATGAAAACTTATTTTTTATACGTCATCAGTGTTTATTCAAAGTGTACGAAAATAGTTTTTTCAAACAAAAATTCTTCCAAGGATTTTTTGGATCCTGAGTGACCGCAAAAACGAAGGATTCATCTGGCGGACACTTACTAGCAAACCTGGGACAAGATGAACCAATTTTGATTGAAGATTCTGAAACTACATGTAAATATCTGCAAAGTAGCGTAGGATTTTTTTAATTGATTCACTTTCCGATTTTTGACACGACATTCAAGTCAAATTTTTGATAGGAAACAAAATTTTTTTTTGAAAATATCGCCATTTCCTCAATTTTTTAGAAATTTGGAAAAATTTTACATGATCAGACCTGAGAATGGACCTAATTCGACAAAACTTTGTCTGATCATGTAAAATCCGTCATGAATCAGATAACATTTTATAGAATTTGACATATTTTGACCTTATCAGGACAATTTCCAGGTGTGATATCAGACCTGGAATTTTTTGCCCGGGATTTAATATTTAAATTCAACATTAGTTGTAAAAAAATTTGGCTGGCTTAATGAACTAAAACCATCAGTCTCTTTTGCTTTCAATTAAGCGGTGAAGGGTATTAGCATAGTCCCAACCGGAGGTGCGTTTTCCACCTAGGTATATACGTGCATAATGAAAGCTCACGGCAAATTGCAAGACATTGGAAATTTCAGGACAGTCCGGGGAACTCGAATTGAATGAGGGAGGTCTTCGAGTGAGATTAAATCGGGGTGTCTGGCGCCTGGTCGATTCGGCTTCGATTACAGCCGACGACGTAGGTTCATTGTAACTAAATGGGTTGCCGACATACTTTTTCCCAGCTTATCGCTGGCCCGTGCCAATTTGCACAAGTGTTTTCAGATACCCGAGATTTTCTTCTTCCTCCCATTTCCATTTAAAGGACAAAAATATATCATGTCAGTTGGAGATCGAACAAAAAAAAAACATTTTTTTGTCACATTTTCATCAATTAATTTCCCTTTTTTTATTTTCAGATGTTAGTTTTCAATTTTATTTTCCGTTTTTAGTTAGTTTTGTTTTGTTGTTTTTAAATTGTTTTTTGTTTTTAAATTGCTATTTGATTTTGAATATTTCATTAAAACACAGAAACGAATCAGCGAGAAAAGTTGGTCGGATTTGTTTTTTTCGACGTCGGACGTTTCTCTGCGAGCCGGACGACTAAATTCACGCGAAACGCCGTTCGATCAGTGTATCAGCGTCACACGGTGAAATAACATTATGACACGACCGTCGAGCGACACATATCTGTAAGTGAACGGAAGTTACGTGACCGCTTGTCACGTCTTATTAAACAACGAGGGTGGTTTGATCTCAGCCGACGATAATTCGCGTCAGACCTACTTACGCATGATGTATCGCTAAACGTAATGCCGGCGAATTCGCGAAAAATGTTGCATGCCGCTGAGTTGATTGGTTGCGCGCCACACACGGATTAAGTTATTTCGCCGAAGATTGCGATGAAAAGTCTAACGTCGGATCAAACAGGAGTCCTTCCTAGATTGCAGTTTAATTATATTCATTACCGAAGAAACGAAACAGAAACACGAACATTTTAGAATGTTTCCTGAAATTTGCAACAAATTGCAAGACAAAAAAAATTTTTTTTCTATTTAAAAATATTTTGAACATTAAAAAAATGTACATGCAGGACAGAGGGTGGTGTAGTTTCAGAGACGCGACCCAACAGCAATGGATGGAGCAAGTTTATTTTGTGCGCGCGAGAACATTAATATAAATTAATGACACCGCGAGGCACACACCAACTTGGAAACGGTGTGTATCTCTGTGGTACACGCATCGCGAATACTTCGGGCACAAAGATATACAACGGGCGTTGCTGCACGACAATCGTACTTGCTTGTTACGGAATATAATTTATGCTAATACCGAATCGAACTGGCGGCAACATTATTGCGTTTCGAATCCAGAGAGACAAACTGATACATAATATCGGAAAATTCACCAACAAATTTCTCAATTGGATAAAAATATTCATGATGAAATTTGGAAAAGAGGGCAATCTGGTGGTCCAAATCATATGTGAACTAAAGTTGTATTTTATTTTATTTAAAAAAATGGATCAAATTTTATAAAATTGTGCTACACCAGATTCAAATTTGTCTGTTTAGATTTGACCTCGTCTAATTTAGCAAAACTGACTTACTCAAGTAAAAATTTATATGTGTCTATAAATGTTACATATATGGTTCCATGTTTGTGACATATATTACAAAATTCATTTATGTGCCATTTATGCGGCATATATGGATCCATATATGTGGCGTTTTTGTCTCATCAATGGGCCCATATATGGGCCATATATGCATTTAAATACGTAAATATCCCATTAATGTTCTGTATATGCGCCATTTATGTTTTATATATGTGCCATTTATGGACCCATATATATATTTTTACTTGGGATTGTGTTAAATTTGATAAAAATGAATTCGACTAGATATACATTTATAGGATTTTATCTAACCTTGTAAAATTGAACAAATATTATTTTCCTTGAATCGAATTGTTCTGGATCTACATTCATCAAGTTTTGTTGAATTTTATTCAATTAGACAAAATCAGACAAGGTGAAAAAAAAATGTTATAGTTTTTTGTTATACAAAATGTTGTATGATCATGTCAAACTTTATATAAACCTACAAAATTTTGTACAATCTTGCATGTTCAGATAAGGAACTTTTTTCCTCGGGTAAATTGACTTTTTCTGACAAAATGAAAAATGCATTTAGAAAAACAAAAATTGAATGAAAAATATTTCCGGGGTGCGTTTGTAATGATTATGTTCGTTAAAACTTTGCATAGAGCATAAAAGCACTTGGTACAACCGAACTAAGTTGAATTTGCCAGCTTAGAGTTTGTTTTTTGGCAAGTCGAAGAGTGATTAAGTTGATTGAAGAAGGAAAGTTGAAGTTAAGTTAATTGGGGTTCGCAGTCAGGGTGAGATGGCCTCGTCCGGACAAAGTGCTGGGAAGTGGGATGGGGCGTCTTGTTTTTACGGGGTGACGATGCTATGATATAAAAATACAGCGAGAGGAGAACTTTCCTTAATGAACATAAATGAGCATAAAAAGAGGCCGTTAGACGGCATCAAATATTTATTGTCTCCTACTTTTTTTGTTCCTAGCTTACCCTTACGTTGCTGAAACTACGAAACGATTTTTTCAAATCGGATTAAAAATTTACAAAGAAAAACAATCTTGAAATGAGGCTTATTTCAGCATACAAGATACTTTCCAAATTCTTTTTATCGATTTTGCTTTGACTCGTTTGGTTATTTTTATCTTTCGGTTTCATATTTCGTGGATGCATCAAGTTTTCATGACGCAATGAAGGGAACGGCAAATGGACGCATTTATTTAAATGCAATTGAAGCAAACTCTAAAGATAACTTGCCACTTCACCCACGTCCTCATAAAATGCGGGCGATAAATATACAAACAGCCAAATGCATTCAGCACTTACATCATGACGGTACAAGTTTCAGCCAGCGGAATAACCTTGGGTCGTGTCCACGCATATCATTGGTGCTTCCTCTGCAATTAAATAAGTATATGGGAGCGCGACAATTAAACTAATGTTTACAATCTTCGTGAGAAACATGATCTGTGTCATGTGGGGTGACACCGTGTCTTTTAGGGACTCGCTACAATTAATTGTTCAAATTCAATCCAACTTGCTCGGACGAGCAATTTTTGTCGCTAATTAAAAGTTCAAATTCAAAATTAAAATAATGAATAAAACATTGAAATTCAGAATTGATATGAAAAGGTTTTGTTTCATGATCAGAATAAAAGTTATTCACAAGAATATGATAATGAAATAAAAATAAAGTGATATGAAACTGTTGAATAATTTCGAAATTGGACTCGTCTAAATTGAAGTTTTCGGCTCTTATTATTTCAGTTTATTTGTTTGTTTTCTTTTAATAAAACAATATTTGTATGGATAAAATATGAACCCTATTGAATTTCGCGTTGGATGTAAGTACGACTTTTCATAGAAAACAAGAACCGCGTACAATGTCCTGTTGAAGAAGCTGGATTATGCATGTGTGATGTCTCACGGAATTCATCATACGGGATTAAATTTTTTTCTTTGAACTTTTGTTATCATGTTGAATATTTTATCTCGCAATGCGATACTGCAAACAATACAAAATATTATTTCTAGAGCGTCAATTAAATCCGGTCATCTGCGGTTTATCGCACGTAAAGATCCTGTTTCCACTAGTGAGTGCATTTAACGAGAGCCCCTATTATCATCGAGTCAAAGCCCCTGACCCCTGTACTGTGTTCAGTCGCATGTTTATATCTGGATCACGATATTTTTGTTGAAATTCATAATCTCATTTGTTTATTCCTATCAATAGAGTTATTCAGACGTTATTAAAAAACTTTAAATGAATCATTCCTTTGTTATTTTTGTATATAGAAATACAAATACAAATACGGTTGCGCGAGGTGTCTGCCACTTGGTAACACCTAGAGCACTCAGAAATTCATCCATTGTACTCTAATTTCGTATATAAGTATATAAAAAACTATGCTATATAAATAAGTATTTTTTTCATTAGATTTTTCAAAACTTGAAGTCATTCTTTTAGAAATGAATAAATTTTGTAATAAGTAATTTGCTTTATTGAAATAATTAATATTATTTTAAATATAAATTGACGTTGTTGAAATTCAGAAATGTTACATAGTGCAACTCTTGAAATAGCTAGAAAGGTAGCTAGAATAGCTAGAAAGATCAAACATAGAACAAGTAAAATTTTCAATAAACTGAAAATTTTACTGGAACTGCTCGAAAAAGAAATTCCTCATTAAAACATAAAATTGTAATCGATTTATAATAATAACATAAGGTTGACCCGTTACAAAGGAGCAATCAAAATACCGGTCGAAAAACAAGCGCGGCCTCGACGGAGCGCGGTGGCTGTTTGGTAATATACGCAAATTTTATTGCACAGAAAATGTAAATCGGGTCCAATTTGAATTCGCAATTGCCAGTAACGATATTTCACTTATGTCGCTTAGGCTTAGGTTAAATGTCCATAACTCATCCATCCCCCCGAGATAATTTTCCGCGGTTGAGAAATGAAGCTGGAATTAGTCCAGGTGGAAACTTATTTGACTCGAAACATTTTTCAGTCGCGACCGACGTAGACGGGTTACTTTGAGTTCGCTTCCGGTTGAGCGCAGATTTAAATGCTATTTTCCCAGAGTGGTTTAACGATAAGAGCCGTTTCCGGCAAAACGGAACGCGGTGACTAAAGCGTATATCTATAAACCATCGTGCATGCACGGAGGTAGGAAGTAGCGCAACTCAATTACCGCTCTGCCTCGTGGATCGCCGATGCCAAGCTCTTGCATGAAGACGTACAGAACGCCCAGAACGGTACACTTGTAATTATCAACTCTTCGAGAATTAAATGTAATTAGTTGTTACTGATTAACGTGATAATTTGTTGTTGAGGTCGAATAAGGGACCGTTTCCAGTCTTATTAACACTCACGATAAGTTACTAATAGATAATAATTAACGCCCTATCTTAAAATTCGCGAATTTTCCTTCCCCCGTTCTGTTAGAAGCTTTGATTAAGTGAGTTGAATCATGACTAAGCGAAACGTGGCTTGAATGTTTGGCATGAATTTTTTAGCAGACGATGTTTACCTTCCGGTCTTATTCATAAGAACAGTTTGCCGTTCATAATTGGTATCGATTGTTACAAATTAATATGCGCCGAATCGTATCAAAAAGCTGTCGTATAATTAGTGACTAATGCTTTGCAAAATGTATATAAATACAGATCATCCAAATTTTAACATTATAATGAACTATATAATTTGTTGAAAAGCTGTCGTATAATTAGTGACTAATGCTTTGCAAAATGTATATCAATACAGATCATCCAAATTTTAACATTATAATGAACTATATAATTTGAACATCCAAAAATCGATTCTGGGATTTTAACCTGTAGATGAGGACCGGGAGCCACTACAGTGGCGCCATCTTTTTCTTTATACAACTCATATACCATAGTGAAAACATTCTAGCACTTTTACTAAAAAAGTCGTCCAACAAAGGTCCGGTCCTCTAGAGGTTAATTTTTGATATTTTAATCTTTGATATTTCAATTTTTGGGAATTTAATTTAATCCATTGCAGTTCAGTTTTATTAAATGCCTTTTCTCTTCATCAGAAGGCTTTGTGGGTAATTTCACTCGCGCTTAATTAAGGTGCACCTGACACGCGCTCTTGATACTCGTGGTTCAACCGAAGATGCAGGCATAGAGTGCTGATACTCCCTGCCAGCCGATAAACTTGCGACAAAGCTTCCGTGGGGACTCAAGTCAGCGACCCGTTTTATTTTTGATCAGATAAAATTGTAGGTTAAGTTCCACTTCAAAGATAACACCGCGGAGTCATGCCGATGCTGCTAAAAATATATAGCTATTGGGGATAAATTTTTATCTCCACGACTAGAGGCGCGACTATCCCGTGGGACGAATAGTTTATAAATTATGGGGTAAAAGCACCATTGAATGACCGCGTAAGAAGTTTTACAAGTTCAATGTATCCAAATTTAATATGAAACGAAAACGAAATTGGAATATCTTATACTTAACTAATATGTCGTATACTTGAATAATATATCGTATATCAATATTAAATTTTTTGAATACATTTTCTCATCGACGTATTATTTTATTTTTATTTTTCAATATCTCAGAATTTTATGAAACAAATTTTGTTTTTTGAAGTTTATGATAATAAAAATTGTAAGTAATTTTTGGATAATGAAAAGATATTTTCAGAGATATATTCAGAGATATTCCAGAGATATTTTTAATCAAGAAATTGAAAAAAGTGAAATTCACGAAACAAGTTTGACAGATGAAAATGTGAGATTCAACATTCAAAATTCACGCCGCTACAGTTTGGACAACAAATATAACTATGACGGTTTAATTGTCGTTTGGGATCCCGGGCGTGTGTTTATCAATGTCATTGATTTGTAACAGAGGAATAACGCTGATTCCGTTGAAGCCGGTCAAAATCATAGGACGCGCGTGTTCCATGGCGATACAAATTAACGAGCAGCGTATGAAAGTATTAATCGTGCAGGTTGTTACGGAAAGACCGCTCGGAGAGGAGTCTCCCCATAAATTTTAATGCCGGTAAAACTCGAGTGCTCCATTTATTTTTCAAATACATTTTCCGTTTGTCTTGTGTGCGATCGTATGTTTCGCGCACATAAATTTCATATAAAATCGAGAATGAATCCCATGCGGCACCTTGTCGAATCCCGAGCCTGCCGACCCGTCTCGCCTCTCCGCGCTCCTATTCATCCCCGTTTCCGACCTTCGTTCGCTCGCGGTTACGCAACAATAAACTACACATGCAATAGCAGAAAATGCTTCAATTAAATGCTTTACTGTTATGGCCTTTTTCATACTGACACCATTTCGCTCCTACAATTTTCCATCTCAATTCGATTGTTTCGATTCAAACTGATTTTCACAAGTCGGTTCATTCCGAACGCTTTGAATTGCTGTCGTTTAACTTTAAAACGAACTTGTTGTTTGGCAACTTCGATATAACAAACAAAATTAATCATTAAACTAAAATAATCAATGAAAAATATGAAATGAACAAAACTTAATTAATTAACTTAACTCAAATTAATTAATTTAAGTTCAAGATTGTTTCAAACGTTTTCTGAATGTCCAAATTTTTTGACATTCAATAAATATGGTGAACACATTTATTGGTATTGTTCATTCATCGATCGGATCCCATTATAATTCAAATGAAACGTTTCCTCCGGAGTCGCAAACGAAAGCAATTACATTTTATTATTCGCTTGTGTTTCGTGCAGGAACGAAAGCTCGGATGTTTCAGATGCACAATACACGGGAACATGGATTGAGTTTGCTGATACATCGGTACACTTTCGTCGAAACCTCTTAGACGCGATTTTTGAAGAAGTCGCGGAAACCGAATTATAAGCACACACGAACCGGCAGATGTACTCTAACCGCTTCGGAGCTACAAAGCAAACCGAATTTGTTCGCAAATCGATTGAATCCCGCACGTTGCAATGCGTTTTATCTCGCCGTCGTTAAATGGCCTTGATCGCTTTTCCGCTTCCTTATTTTTCGATCAGTTCTCTCGTTGTCCAAGATGTAGAATATGTTTTGGAAAGGCAAATAATTACAAAAAGTACATTCCAATTGTTTCTTTTTTATTTTCGTTTTAACCGCAAGACGTACATGAAAGAAAAATCGCGAGCGCTTTGATTTGTATTTTGCAACAGTTTCGTTTGCTTTTCAATAACAATAGTAAGCCGTTGCGAAGGAATACGATGCCTGATGGCGCAGTGTCATATAAATACGTCGATTGTTCTTTTTGAGTGTACCTCACCGTTCTTTGTTTTGAGAGCCCATTGTCTTATTCCTTTGAGATGTTTGTGAATATTTTTTTCATATTTTTTTCCGTCGGTTTGATTATCAACCGCCTTTAATTAACTATTGGACATGAAGAGAAATGAGAAAAAGAAAGCATATTCTATATATTTTTGCAATGAAAAATTTTGATTGGTATTGAGTCGCTGTAAATGTCTATCAGAATATATAGATACCAAAAGTATCTCAAGATATTTGTTATTATAACGGAAAAATCTTAATTTGAGTTGAACATTCCAAGAAGTTCAGATCTACTCATTTTCCAGGTGTAATCAAACCTGAAAATGGACTTAATAATTCTACAAAAATTTTGTCTGATTATGTAAAATGAGACATAAATCAGATACAATTTTATAAAATTTGATATACTTTAACCTAATCATAAACTATTTCCAGGTCTGATCAGACCTGGACTTTTTTTCCGGGCACTATAAAACTGTTAATTATGATTGTAACAAAAGGAATGATAAAAATTGTTCAGTTTCAAAAAGGGCGCGCTGAATACATTTTTTATGCTTCTCCGAGTAAATTTAATTACTTTAGATGTTCGATTTATGAAGTATTTGGAAAAGTACGTTAGCTACGTTCAAGTCAAGTAGTGAAAATAAGAAAGTTTAGTTGAACGTAAGACCACGCTCGCTTCCAGCGTATCATCTCTGTGCGAAGTTACATTGATTAAATTACAAGTTTTTGAGAGCAAAACTCGTTAGAGGAACATTTTCTCGCGAGAATAAACGTCGATTCAATTAACCAATTTCACAACATTGTTATCGCCGGCGAGTAATATTCCGATAATTGACGCAGAATTGATGAAAAAATTAAGTCATTCGGATTTTCGCGTATCACTGATCTCCGACCTTTTGAAAGCAAAGTGAACCATCCTTTTTTTTTTATTATTTAGAACCACTTGTGTAATTGTTACATAATATCCTTACTTCAATTGATTTTTTTTTTATGACCGATTCTTATTTTACAAATCCTGAAGAAATAATTTTCATGCAAGATTCAAGACTTGTCTTTTATCTTGTCATGTCCCTATTACATAGTGAAGTCAGTTGTAAAGTGGACTGATACCTTTTATGTTGAGCTTCTTTTTATTCTAACCTATATATTTGAATTTGTGTTTTAGATTCGGAACAACTGGTCATCACGAACTTTAGTGTTCCTGACTTCGTGCGAGTCGGTGATGTGGATTATGTGATATTAGATTGTGAATATGACCTTGAGAACGCTTCAGCAAACGGTTTAGTGGTGAAATGGTTCTTCAACAAGTACGAGCTGGTTTACCAATGGATCTATCGTAGTCAGCCTCTAGCCGACGAGTCGCTCAAGAAGTACATAGACTTAAATTACATGGCTAGTGAAGATAACTACACGATGTACCGAGCCATGAAATTGAATAAGCCGGACGTCGAACTCTCAGGCATGTATACGTGCAGCGTATCCACTTTTGCGGATGAAGATGATAAGACCGCCACTATGATGGTTTATTGTAAGTATCAAAAAGTTTTGTTCTCCACCTCCCGCCCTTAATCTTATAACAAAAACATTCAAACATTAAAACATCCCACGTTAAAATGTTTATATGGCTCTATAAATGGCGCATATATATATGAAACATAAATGGCACATATATTGAACATAAATGGGACATTTATGTATTTAAATACATGTATGGCCCATATATGGGCCCATTTATGAGACATAAATGCCACATATATAGATCCAGACATGCCGCGTAAATGGCACATAAGTGGATTTTTTGGATGGATTACCGTATATATTACAAATATGGAACCATATATGTGCCATTTATGTTTTATATATGTGCCATTTATGTTCCATGCATGTGACATTTATGGACACATAAATTTTTACTTGGGGGTTTGAATTTGAAAAAATAAAAGAAAAATCTTTGAAAATAAATAACAAGCGATCAGTTTTTGTTCAAAGACGACCCTATTAAGTTTTTATAGATTATATTTTGATGAAAATTATTAAATCATGCAAGCCTATAAATTGTTTTTGCATTAAAAATTACAACAACCTTACTTACAGTTCGTTAAACCAGCGTTACGAAATTGAGGCCTTGATCGTTAGCAATAAATTTCGTGCTGACCACGTATTATTTTCATTCCGCACTTCCGATGTGCATACGCACTCCCTCAGAGCTTGTGGACAGACTGCAAACAATCTGTTTTGTTTATAATCTGACGATATCAAACATGAAAGTTCTTATTATTGATCAACGAAGTTTGAATTATTTGATAACTTGGATAGTGCCAGAGTTCATGTTTCCTATTATGTTTAGAGGTTGTTAAAAAATGTGATCCAATGTAGAAAGAAACGTAAACATCCTTCTCGTCATGTAATGATGTTTTACGTTTGTTTACATGTGTTTTTCAATTTCCGATGCCATGTTAATACAACAACTGGCTACAGTTCTCAGAAGTCTGCACATTTTATTTTGGTTTTTCATTACAAAATCCAAGATAATAGAGAAAGTTAAGAAAAACTTCGATTTAATGTAATAAAAAATTTCTAGTCAAACGTTGTCGGTTTTTCTGTTATAATTATCTTACGAACAATTTTCATAAAAAATTTATGCTGAATGGATATTTTCCACCCTATCAAAAGAATATTAAGAAATGCACGTAAACAAGGTTATTAAAACAATCAAAAACATTCGGACTTTTACTGCAAGGCACAGTGAAGAGTGGTGGTTTATGTTTGTGCGAGTTCGACACTATCAACGTACACGCTTCGTACTTTATACCTTCTCCTTCTGCCGCAACCGTAAGGTTCCAAAAATAAAAGTCGCTGGATTGTAATAAAATGAAGTGAAAGAAGCTCGGCGGAAGGTTCCGTATTGTCACGGTAATGCAGCAATGGCATTCCGCTCTATCCATTACTATTACTGTTTTATTTGCACCGCACGTGCTAAGCACAAAATACTTCTTGCGTGTTTTTTTTTCTATTTTTGTTGAACTTTCTACTAGGTTGTAAGCATAAAAATATCGACTAAATTCGATGTAGAAATTTATCAGTGTTTTTCATGTGCATAAATTTTTTGTCTTTTTCTCCGTGATGATACGTTTTTATACCAAAAAGAAAAAGGGTATTTATGAATAAAGTTGGGTTGAAAAAGTAAGACTTTGTGGAATCCTCGGAGACATTCTACTTCTAAATATTATTTTCATTTTCAATTGACAGAAGAAAGTTTTCATTCTTGATACAAGATTTTCAGAGAAGAGAATATTCAAAGCTGTAAAACCATAACTTGAAGCCTGGTTTTGGCTAGAAGCATGAAAGAAAATTAATTAAAATTATAATTAATTGGAAAGTCTGGTCAAATATTTCCAGTACTGAAATATTTACATTCATTTTATTTAAAATGAGCTTAGTCAATACTTAAGCAATACAAATTTTGTGATCAATTTCGTTAAAAAATTTAAATTCACTAGCGTGCAATTATATTTGACCTTATTGTTAAAATGACGCTGGATGCGTGTGATACAAATGGAGTGGTTACACTACGACGCGCCGAAGGAGAGAATAATTAAACTGGCATTGTTTGCTCGACGCGTCGTATATGCCAGGATCATATATTTATTTCGCCACAAAAGATGAGGGCAATTCGCCCGTTGTAGATTGCACTCGGCTACGATTTATGCATCAGAGAAAAATCTGCCTGCAATTATCGTGCGAGCGACCAAGAGTCGCTACTCCCGCATCGTGATAACGCGCTATTTGTGAAAACGCTGCAGCTATAGCTTAATCGATAAGAACTTTCACGAGCATTGTTCTCTAACTTTTGGACCATTTGTTATTAAAAAATTATGATAATTTAAACCAATAATTTAAACAAGTTTCTATCAATTATCTTAAAAACTTCTCGAGAAATTCTTGCGATCTAACTCTTGCGGATTTTTCATAAATTCTACAAATCAGACGAATTGTATATCTTTTCATCGAATGAATTTTTAATAACATTAATTTTACTTTCAGCAACAGAAGATGAGTTTGAGTTACTCTACAGAAGAAAAAGTACCAACGAATCAGATGGCGTCGAAGTAACGTGCACAGCAAAAGGATTGTACCCTGAGCCTACATTAGAAATATCAGTCGAGTGAGTATGATTTCTTAACATATTTTTAAAATTCATCAAAGTACATAAAAAAGTCCAAGTCTGATCAGATCTGGAAGTAGTTCTGATTAGGTCAAAATATGTCAAATTTTATAAAACTTTATCTGATTCATGTCCGATTTTACACGATCACCCACACGATTGAAAATGTATTCGCTAAAATATATTTTATTTTATATTCATTATTGCCGTTTTTTAAAAATTTTTTAAATAAAAAATATCTTTTATTTTATATTTTATAAATTTATATAATAAAATTTATAAAAAATATACTCCATATATTGCCGCAATATATGTTATATAGAAAAAAAAATTTTTTTTCTATATTTTCATAATATGTTTTTCTTTCGTGAGGGCAGACAAAATTTTGACGAATTAGGTCCATTTTCAGGTCTGATCAGAGACCTGTCTGGATAGATTTAGTTAGACTAAATCATGCATAACCAGACATGAAAATTTTCCTAAATTCAATCAGATCTACTCATTTTCCACGTCTGATCAGACCTGAAAATGGACCAAATTCGACAAAATTTTACATATTTTGACATAATCAGGACTATTTCCAAGTCTGATCAGACCTGGACTTTTTTCTCGGGAAGTACGAGTAAATCTCAAAGCTGATAGGCCAACTCGTGTCAAGTTTTGTTGTTTGAATGCATACTCAATTTTGTAGTCAACCAATGAATTGCGAGGTCAACTAGTAGTCGCGTCTGTAAAACATAGCCGTAATAGCAAAGTTTGAAATCCTCGGACGAATCGCATTGGATAAGAAAGTTACTGCACTTGCCAAAGTTTTAGATGTTCGGAACGATTTTAGCTATGCAAATCGTATCGATTAAAACGAGACATTGATCGGGAATAACAGATCAAGCATTGTTTGACAAATTGGGTTCACAACGGCATCGAGTGCCAATTGTTCTTAAAACAACTTTCAATCTCAACTAGTCTTTATAATGGTGAATATAAATTTTTTGTAAATTACTGCAAATTAGTAAGGACAGAAATAACGGAAAGAACAAAAACTAAACAATTTTCATATTACACTAGTATCACACTTATAGGTGGATAATAAACTATAAACAAAAAAACGAAAACAATAAACAAACAAAAATCATTAATTTTTAATCGCGAAATAAGAAAACCAAAATAGAATAATCCGAAATAGGATAATTGATCTGCTTTCGAACTAACATGATTGATTTGTTTACGATCGGTTACTATATTTTTTTTTTTTTATTTTTAAAGTTTGATCAATACGTTTGGCTGTTTAGGTTTTACAAATTATAATTGAGTAATCTTGTTTTAATATATTTGAAAAGTATAAAACTCATAAAACTCATTGTGATATATCATTTTTATACGAAATCAGTATGTCAATGTCAAATTATTTATTTTATATCGTCTTTATGTACCTATATTAATATTTCGACGAGTTACTGTACTCATAAGAAATAAATGAAATGATGATGAATAATGTTTTAATATATTTTTGTACACGTTTCTGAAAATTTTGTTGAATCAATTAATTGTGAATTTACAGTGGCCTCGACACGATTCAGTCCGAAAAGCCGTTCATTACAGAGCGAAACGACAGTCGATTTGACATTAAAACGCACCTGACATTGGACGACGATGATCTACCAGACCCGTCCGTGCTTAAATGCTTGCTCAGCATTCCGTCGGCAAATTATAACATCTCGCAGGAAGTTGTCTACTATCCCGGTGAGTTGAGACTTTTTAAGTCTCGCAGTTTGTGTGATTTCGGGTCCAATTAGCCGCTGCGTGTAATGAAATCAGCGACACTGTTGAAAGCTGAAAGATGGCACTTAAAAATTCAGAACTTGGCATAACAAGCGGTTCCATTTCCAATAAAAAAAAAGTTGCCAAACGGTAAGTGGCGACTGTGTGACAATCTCTCGCTTTCAACATCAAGATGCATGCGCGCTTGTTTTATTACGCCTCTCATGTGCATTATACCAACGAGATCATCATTCGGGTAACTTTTGCTCTGCTTGTCTCACCGGGTCACTGCGTTTTGCCATTTTCTTTCCTCCAGGTGGTGGTTTTGAAGCGCTGGAAGCCACTTTCTCGAATAATTACTACGAGAAATTTCTTTTTTTGTTTTTGTTTTCAGCACTTAGAGACGCGTTATCAAAACTTTTCCCTTGGTGGTGTTTTTGCTCCAACGGTATTCTAGTGGGTCGAATTAAAAAAATGCGCAAATCCCGGTGTGTGCATTATCGGAGAATTTTTCATCCGCAAATCGTTTCCCTGGAACAATTCAATAACTCATATCAAAACACGCAACACACATTATTCTAATTAATACTAATGCTAATTTGGCTGCTGAATAATTCATTTATCCAAATCGTTATCGAGCCGGAAAGTCAGCCGCGGCAGAAATGCGAATAAATATTTTCACTCGGTGGAATTTTTTGTTTTTGATTCCACGTCCGGGCTCGCTTGTTTTGCCACAAGCAAACTCACTTCGACAGGGAGGATAATTTGACGAGGGTTGATGTCGGATAAAGTGTTTTCAGGTTTAACTTTTAAGGTCCATCAATTCAAATTATCATTATTCAAAAAATAGTTGGGCTTATCCAGCACGGACGAAAATATATTTTGAAAATATAAATCAAAAATATTTTTTGTATGTAAAATATATTCCGCCAATAAGTATAATATTTAATATTTCCGTATAATATTTCCGACAATAATGAAGGTATAGAAACGCTGAAGACTGTCTCATCTCCTATTTAAATAACATAGAAATGAGACTGTTTTCTGTAATATTTTAAAACGAGACACTATTCGTGAGGGTTATCTATGTATGGCAAGGCAGATGTATTAAATACCCAAGTAAATGTGAAACATATATGGAACATAAATGGCACATATATAGAACATAAATGGGACATTAATGTATTTAAATACATATACGGCCCATATATGGGCCCATTTATGAGACATAAATGCCACATATATAGATCCAGACATGCCGCATAAATGGCACATAAATGGATTCTTTAGGTGGATCACCATATATGTCATAAACATAGAACCATATACGTGACATTTATGTTGCATATATGTGCAATTTATGTTCCATTTATGGACACATAAATTTTTACTTGGGTATGTTAACATATATGTGTATAAACAACATATTTGTTAACCACATAAGGAACATTATTTTTCACCTGGGAAATTTCGTTTGGTCACGTAATTTTGAATTCGATTCGCGTATGACGAGTATAAGATGATGATGTTTAAAATTTTAAACTCGCCGCGCCGGGTTAAATCTTTTATCAAAGAGAATGTATTCCTTTAAGCGCAAACATTGCATTGTCATGCAAAAAGCTGAGTTAAGAGCCCAGTATGCTCCCGCGCGAAAAACGATTTCATGTTTGGTTTCGCCGAGCGACGAGGGTCCCCGGCACAAAATATCAAGCGACAATCTCATTGCGTATAAGTCGTCGAGACGAATGTAATGTTGTTCGTCTCTGATAAAAACATTTCAGTATCGTTTTACACCTGGAGCGCATTATATTCGTGTGCGTTAAGCTGTCTAGTGTACGACTCGACGTCAGAAATAAAATCTCGTGCATTACACCGAAATGCTGATAACGAAATTCAGTATGAAATTTTAATATCCAAATGTTGCGGATCAAATTTGTTAGACGTGTTACGCGACACCGCTGTGCATTGTGTTCTCCTTTTGTCCCCTCTTGGGCGCCGGTTGCATACGGAAATGAAAAACTGCGCGCAAACTGGAATGAATTATTCCCAGCCCCGACAACTTGTTTTTCTTTTCATTCGTTTGTCACTTTTTCCATTTTCACTGATCAATTCAGATTTTTTTGTTTTTAATCGAAAAATAAATTGAATTTCTTCAAGTGAAAGAAGTTAGTTTCTATCTTTTTTGAGTGGAAAATTTTTATCGTGTCTATCGCGAAATCGCATTTCGGTGACGAAGAAAATTTTTGATATGAAAATTCAATCCTGAAAAAAAAGCTCGGTTTTATTCAAACATGAAAAATAAACTTTAACAGGTTTATGAAAGTAAATTCCATTATCACTATTTACACATGATTACTATAACATTATTTTGTATCGTTATTTTTGTTTACAGTTCTATTTTGCTTCCGAGGATTTGTGAAAAAAATATAATTAGAAATTTATGTCAATTTTGAGGAACGTGTAATTACCATCCTTTGTTTTCGTCACAAACATCAACAAACGATGATGAATTAGAGGTCACAAGAGCAAACAGATCTTCACTCAAGGATAATTTTGGAACGCCAACAACAAATGACACACTCGCCATACAAAAAGACCCCATCCATTCACGTCATCTATCATCTTCTCTTTCCCACAAGAAAGAGATCTCTCTCGCTCATCGTAAATCAGAATCCCAATTACCTCCTCGAGGGTCACTGCCGGACTTTCTGATCAAGTCAAATTATTACAAGACGCTCAGTAGAGCTGCATTAAGACCCGGCCAACTTTAATTACAGCGCGCGTCCCTAACGCCAGTGGTGTTCCACGAATCCAGTCAGACAATCTATCAAAATTCCAACTTTCGCACCATCGATTGGCCTGAATGAAAATAATAAAAAGTACCGATTCAAATATTCAAATGGCAGAGCAAAAAAGAGCGGTGACCTTTCAGATACAAAATTTTTTATGTACGCGATGGCTCCGGATAGATAACCTGAGATTCGTTGTAATTCGAGCTCTAATGGCAAGACGAAAAAAAAAAAAAAAAATAGAACAAAGCGCGGTGAGACCGGCGAAACGTTTTAGCGTAAAAGCTATCCATTATGTCTGCGCCCCATTCTTTCCTTTCACTGAATTTGGACAGCGATCACTTCCGGACGAAAAACGGTAAATCGATTTTCGTCTGAAAGTGGCCCGCAAACTGTTGCTTAAGTTGTACCGTTTATGCTTATTACCTGACGGACGTGGTATGTGGTGTTTGTTCTGCAGGAACGCCTACTACCACCACTACGACGAAGCTGCCGCGAAAAATGGAAATCCAGGCGCTAGACAAGTCAGAAGCAGACAGTGCCAATGGTGGTGGTAAGACTGATACAATAAGCCTCTTCTTTGTTCCACGGCACCTGTTTACTTTTGTCTTATCCGTCTTTATTTACTCATCACTGAGCATGTGTGCACAACAAATTTATACTCTCTTTGACACAAAGCAGTTACACCAACGATTCATTCTATCTCTGTCGCTCCGGACAGTCACTACCCTACTCAAAATGGACACATGTGACACATACACCATCAGTGTCGGATATCTAACTTATGTCACAAAAATTTATGTTACATGTCACTTATTTTGTACGAGGTTAAAATTCAACCCGATCAAACTTTCTACTAGGCGAAAATATCAACTGCGATCACTCCATATCAAAAGCACCGTTGTCTTTTTTTCGTATCATTCTCTCTGTATACGTTACTCCCTACTCTATTTTCAAACGCTCTTCGGATTATCATTTTTCACTAAAGAGTCTCCCTCTTGTCGGAGGACTCTTGCGATTCTAAATATCCAAATCAAAGTCCCGTCTAAGTCCACGAAAAAAAAACCTTTTTCTCAAAGATCTTAAAAATATCTATGAATAATGCATGGGTGTATTTATACGTGGCCCCATCCCTCCCGGATGATTATGAACCCTTAGTTTGTCTTTGCGTAACTTTAGTTCCGCGAGCAAATTACAAACACAAACTCTCGATTTGTTACGGATCAAAATTTTTATCACTGCAAGCGCTCTCAAAAGTGCATGACACTTGGGCATGAGTTTATCATTATTTTTCAATCCCTCTTTATCTTTGCATGGCATGTATTTGGTGCACCCAAATGTTTTAATGTGGTTAAGGCACTTTTGATCGCGATAAGGCATCTCGCGCCACCAGTCTTGTTCAACAGCGTCAGTCAGGCGTCGGGCTTGACGGTTTTGCACATTTCTTGTCCGTGTTGTGCAAACTTGTTGATTTATCGCGACGCATGATAATTTTGCGAGTTGAAAAAAAAAGAGCTAAAAATAGTTGGGAAAAAAAGAACGCGGGGGGGGGGGGCCGGGTTACGTTGCGCAACAAAAGGAGTAGAGGGATAAACAGAGCATGGGCCCGTGATAAAACACGCCAGGTATCAGCACGGCTGTTGACAAGCTCACGATATATCATCAACGACGGACTGCATATTCATAGCCTCGACCTCCTGGCAGTCATAACGCAAAATTGTAAACCCACACGAGTGACGCATTCATGACTCCCTTTGAACGAAATATGAATATTTTCACCCGATAATTACAATTTGAAAACACCCGCGCGATAGCGGATCAAAAGCCGTCTGACCATTATGTGGTTTCGCTTTTACTATTTGCAATCAAATTACAAAATTAACTTATGATAAAAGCTTTTTTTTATCGTGTTAACTTTGTTATTTGTCATTTATTTTTTCAAAAATGTGGAGAAAAATTTTCATGCTAACAACGTTACCTTCGTTATTTGTCGGATCAAAAAGCCAAAACCTCGGCACGATGTATAAATAAACGAGCGACGCTTATATTATGCGTTGTATATAACGGACGGTCTCTGGGGTCGCACCCGTGCACTTGGTTTCACTCGCAGGAACATTATTCCAAGCGAGCTGGACACTGCTGCTGTGTCCACTACTCATCTATTTATGTATACACGCTGCATCAGCAAGGAAACGTCTGTTTGACGTTTAAAAATGCAACTTTACTCTCACCGAACTGATAAACAGCTGAAAATTAAACTCCAAAATAATTAAAAAGTTTTAGCTTGCAAGAAATTATTCAACAGATTGTTTGAATAATCAGTTTCCCTGACACGGACATATTAAAAAAAAAAAAAAACAATTTTTTTTTCAATTTTATATACTCTTTTTTGCTGACGAGTTTCAAATCTTTATGAGTTTGAGGTCAACTGAGAACTAAAACAAAATATAAAATTATACAATAGTGAATTCTAATTTTTGTGTAAAATTACAGTAAACAGCATGTAATTTTACATTTCACGTGTAAAATTACATGAAATCTTATTTCATATTACATTGAAAATTTAATTTATAGTATACGTTCTGTAATGTTTCATTTGTATCAAATAAAAAATTGTCAAAACGAAAATTATGAGGACGAAAAATTTTAAGAAAATTGTAAATCACGTTTAGATTTTTCAAGATATTTTTCGGCTGTCAATCAAAAGCGCTAATTACCGTTTTTGAGGGGGTCATCGAAAGCGTCTATTGTTCACATATCAAAAGCGCCGAAAATATATATCAAAAGCGCCGAAATAAAAATTATCAGAAGCGTCTTCTTTTTTTATTGAAAATTAAGTTAACAAATAACAATTTGTAATAATATTTAAACATTCAAAAGCCATACAAAAAACATACAATTCAAAAGTCTTAAAAAATACAAAATAACAAAAGTTATGAAATACAAAAAACATTCATAATGGAACTGGCAATGCAGTTTTGCCACATTCGTCT